>SZWC01040341.1:0-12024 GCA_023375785.1 Penium margaritaceum
CATTGTAGATCTTCATCCGGGCTCCATCGTAGGCAACGCCATGCTTCATCACGAGCATCGGCACGCTGTCATGGCTGCACTCGCGTGCATCATACTTGGGGCTCGAGAGGCACACGCTATCTCAGTCCGCTCCACAGCACCCCCGGAGGACCCAACCACCTTGCATGAGGCACGAGCCTCTCCTGAGGCCGCACACTGGGACGCTGCCTCCGCCAATGGGCTCACTGCCATCCGACAGCACCACGTGTATGACCTCGTCGACCTTCCTTCAGGTCGGAAGGCCATCGGTGCCAAGTGGGTCTTTCGGTGCAAGTGGAAGCCCAATGGATCCTTGGGCAAGTACAAGGCCCGCCTTATAGCCAAGGGGTTTGCCCAGATTCCTTGGGTCGATTACGACCAGATCTTTGCCCCAGTTGGCCGGTTCTCCACTAGCCAGGCACTCTTTAGCCTAGTCGCCTAGCATGGATGGGAACTCCATCAAATGGATGTGAGCAACGCTTTTCTCCATGGCTCACTGGAGGGTGAGGATCTCTACATGGTGTAGCCCCCGGGCTTTGACGATGGCTCTGGGAGAGTCTAGCAATGCGGAAGGCTCTCTATGGCCTGAAGTAGTCGCCTCGGTGCTGGAACCAGGAAATTAGCAGCACGCTCCTTCCCGGCGGGCTCCAATGCAGCACCGCTGACTTCGCACTGTTTTTCAATCTGCAAGGCCAAACATTCGTTGCTTCTCTGGTCTACCTTGATGATATCCTCTTTGTGTCGCCTGACACGGCTCCCATGCATTGTGTCAAGGACTTGCTGCGCGCCGCTTTCGAGATGAAGGATCTCGGATCTGCCAGAGTCTTCTTGGGCATGGAGCTCCAGCTCCATGCCCAGGAAGACTCTGGCAAATCTGAGATCCTTCACAAACCGTGCAGGGTGAGCAGTGCTGCGCTAGAGCCCGCCGCAAAGGGGCGATCGCTCCAAGAGCGTCTTGCACATCCAACAGGATGCCCATGTGCAGACTCTGTCCACCCGCTTTGCAGAGGACCTGCCACTCGTGCCGAGCGCATCTTCACCCATGTCACCTGATGGTCAAGTGAAGCTGATGAGTCCTGACCCAGCTGTTGTGGGGGAGCCAATTGACGTGACCACGTACCTGCGAGTCATCGGGTCACTGATGTTCCTCGCGACAACGACGTGCCCAGACAGCGCATTCGTTGTCAACCTCCTGGCCCGGTTTTCTCAGGAGCCGCGTCACCTCCACTACGAGGCCGCAATCCGAGTACTGCACTATGTCCTCTCAACTCCTCGGCGAGGTTTCATGTTTCGCCGCCAGCCGTTTGTTATCGAGGTAGGCTACACCGACAGTGACTGGGCCGGTATTCCAGACGATAAGAGCCCCACAAGCTGGATCTTTCTCATTGGCGGCACAGTTCTGTCCTGGCACAGTGGCAAGCAGTGGTGTATTGCACGCAGCACTGCTAAGGCTGAGTACGTTGCTCTTGGCTTAGGCGTGTATGAGAGTGTGTTGTTCCCTCGTCTGTTGTCCAAGTTGCATCAGTCTGTTGCATCCATCACGTTGCATTGTGACAATGAGAGTGCCATGGCCATCGCGGACGATGACGGCGTGCATCGCACACGCACAAAGCACATCAATGTTGAGTATCACTATGTGCATTTGTTGTTGCATGACAACAGCATTACCATTGTGTGGATTGAGACAGCACGCCAGTTGGCTGATTTCTTGACCAAGGAACTAAAGAGCGACTCATTCAAGAAGGCTGTGAGTTCGGTCGGTGTGCGTCCATGAGTGGCTCTCTTTGTCCTTACCTGCGTTTCTGCATGGCCTGGGGGAGTCTGGTCGTTGACTGTGTCTCTGCCCGCACATGTGCACTACACCTGTGAATCATGGGGGAGTTCTGGTTTTTGTGCATCTCTCATTGTACTATGTTGTGTCCTCCGGACATGTGTACATCAGTGTGCAGATGACTGACGGCGAGACTCAACACTATTGGAGTGTCGCTCGGTGTAGCCGATGCATGCTGAGGCCCACTCACCTTTTGCAGGAGCCTTCTCCTTTAGGCGACGCGCTCAGCTCCATCGGCAGGCCTCCTCGGCGGTTGGGCCGCCGGCGGTCACTGCCACTGCAAATGTCTCAATGCACACAGCGTTGTTTCTGGTCGTGGCATTGCGTCTGGAGCATCAAGCTGTGCCTAGGGTCCATGTCTTCTGTTGTGTGGCCCTATTTGGCATCACTGATTGTCGTAGGCACTGCCTGGGTTCGGGCAGCCATAACTCTTTGCTGTTGTTTTCCTAGCTGATTTTGACCGCTTGACTGCGTTTGCAACGTCGATATTATGGTATGGTCCAGTTTTCATGCAAAACGGACGACGTCCGGGTTTTGGGCTATCGAGCATTCGGCACGGCTTACGGAGAAAACCCTGCCTGCCAGAAAATAGGTCTAGGACTGTTTTCTGATCGGCTGGTTAGCTGAGTAACAAGTTATGCACTAGTGGGCGGGAGCTAGAACTTGGAGGGGTCTCCCATTGTTGCTCATTCTTCATTCCTAATCAGTCACTTTCAGTTTTGAGCTGCTTTCTGGCGCTAACACTGGCACACACGTTTTTGTGTAACAAACCCAGAGTATTCAGACTTGGACTCTATAGCATTAGACTAAGGGGGCAGCAGACATAAGCAACGAGCGTCGAAGCCCGCACGCTGCATCAACAACGCTGCTGCCCGAACCCGCTGCCTAGTATTTCTAGTGTTGGTTTTTGTGCATCTCTCATTGTACTCTGTTGGGTCCTCCTGGCTTGTGTACATCGGCGTGCAGATGACTGACGGCGAGACTTGACGCCGCTAGAGTGTCGCTCGGTGGAGCCGACGCATGCTGAGGCCCACTCACCCGTCGCTGGAGTCTCCTCCCTCTGGCAATGCACTCAACTCCATAGGCAGGCCTCCTCGTTGCATGGGCTGCCGGCGGTCACTACCACTGCAGATGCTCTCTGCATGCACCTCGCGTTGTGTCTAGCTGTGGCATTGCATCTGTAGCATCATGCGGTGCCTAGGGTCCATGTCTCCTACTGTATGGCCCTGTTTGGCATCGTTGACTGTCATAGGCACTGCCTGGGTTCGGGCAGCCATAACTCCTTGTTGCTATTTTTCTAGCTGATTCTGACCGCACGACAACGTTTGCAGCGTCGATATCATGGTATGGTCCAGTTTTCAGGCAAAACGGATGACGCCCGGGTTTTGGGCTGTCGGGCGTTTGGCAGGGCACATCGAGAAATTACTGCCTGCCAGAAAATAGGTCTAGCACTGTTTTTTTATTGGTTGGTTAGCTGAGTAACAAGCTCTACACTAGTGGGGGGGAGCTAGAACTTGGAGGGGTCTCCCATTGTTGCTCATTCTTCATTCCTAATCAGTCTCTTTGAGTTTACAGCTGCTTTCTAGCACTTACACTGGCGCGTGCGTTTCTGAGTAACAAATCTAGAGCTTCCAGACTTAGACTCTAGAGCAGCCAACTGAGGGCGCAGCAAACTTAAGCAACGAGCGTGGAAGCCCGCATGCTACATCAACAATGCTGTTGTCCCAACCTGTTGTCTTGGTATCAGAGCCAGAGCGTAGGAGCAATATCAGAAGACAGGCGTACACGTGCCAGACAACGCCGGCGGACCACCATATGCACCAGTGCAGGGGAAATGCTGCCGGATTTTTTCCGACAGCATTGTCCCGCCTGGTGGCAGCGTCAGATTTTTTCCACGGCCACTGGACCAGGGGAAATTCTGCCAAAATGTTTTGGCAGCGCTGACCCCCATGCGTGACGCGAGGAGGTGAGCAGCAGGTTGCGTCCAACACCTGCGGGCGACGACGCACGCTGCAACGTCACCCAGGTGCAGTGACTGGCACCAACACACAACAGCAGCAGACTGCAACAGCGACAGCCGCAGGTAACGACAACGAGCAGTGGCAACAGCAACCAGCAGCAGCTACGTGCAGCAGAAGCTGCAGGTAGAAGCAGCAGCTCGCAATAGCCCGTAGTAGCAGCAGCCCGCAGCAGCAGCTCGCAGCAACAGTTCGCAACAGCAGCAGCATGTAGTAGCAGCCCACAGCAGTAGCAGCAGCCCACAACAGCAGCAGCCCGCAGTAGTAGCCCCTTACAACAGCGAGCAGCAGCAGCAGCAGGTAGCAGCTATAGCAGGGTACTACAACAACAGCAAGCTGCAGCAGCAGCAGTTGCGAGCCGTAGCAACAGCCAGCTTCAGCAGCAGCTGTAGCGAGCAGGTGCCTGCAGAGGTTGCTGCTGCTCGCTGCCCGTAGCGAGCAAGCAACGAGCAGGAGCCCGCTGCTGCCAGCGTGCAATAGCTCGCTACCAGCGAGCAGCAGCCCGCTGCTCGCCGACTAAAAGCGGGCAGCTGCCCGTTGTGACAGACAAGAGAAGAGAAAAAACTATGCAAGAGAAAAAAAATCCCCCATCCCACCTGCTTTGCTGCCGTTGTTGCAGCAGCTACCCTTGTTGCTGCAGCTGCCATAGCAGCCGTAACAGCCCGAAGTAGCAGCAGTTCCTGCTGCAACAGCAGCCGTAGTAGCAGCAGCAACAACAATAGCAACAACAGCCGTAGCAGCAATAGCAGCTACAACGGCAGTAATAGTAGTAGCTGCAGCAGCAGCAGCAGCAGCACCAACTACAGCAGTAGCAGCACCACCACCACCAATAGCAGCACCAACAGCAGTAGTAGCAACAGCAATAGTAGAAACAGCAGCTATAGCAGCAGCCCCAACAACCGCTATTGGTGACGTCAGCATCCCGCTGCTGATGTCACTACTGACGTCACTACTGACATCATCAACTCAAAAAAAGACAATAAAAGGGGGCTAAGGGAAGGGGGAAGTAAATGTAAGGGTGGACAAGACGTCCACCGCCCTCAGTTGACGTCCCTGTTGACGTCAGCACCACACCAAAAAAAAAAAACGAAGTAGCATCCTACCATGGCTGGTAGCCCCACTGGGGAAGGATCCTCCTCTGTTGGGAGGACCCCTACCCCCCCTTTCTTGTAGTGGCTACAGCAACAGCAGCTATGATAACAACGACTGTAGCAGCAGTAGCAGTAGTAGCAGCAACGGCAGCAGCAGCACTAGCACCAGTAGCAGCAGCAGCAGGAGCAGTAGGAGTAGCAGCAACAACAAGAGTAGCAGTACAAGCAGTAGTTGCAGCACCAGCAGCAGTAGCAGGAGCAATAGTAGCAGCAGAAGTAGCAGCAGCAGCAGCAGGAGCAGCAGTAGCACTAGAGGTAGCAGCCCTCTGGTGTTGTCAACGACAACCTTGACCCCCTTGTTGCTCTTTAGCAACAGCTCGCCGTCCCGACGCAACAGCTTGCGGCACTGCAGCCGTTGGTCCCTCAGAATGCCCCCAGTGCACCGCCATCCTTCACCTCTCCAGGGTACGCCAGCCCAGCAGTGTCTGCTGCCATGCATTACCTAGTGCAGCAGCAGACTCTGCGCTAGCGACAGACAGTGACCTCAGCCCTTGGCCCCACTCTGGGTGCCGGCCGCAGGCAAAAGGAATTTGAGACGCCGCCGCCGCCGCTTCAGGCCGGTGAGCAGTTTTGAAGCTGGGAGCTCAGCTTCCAGATCTGGACACAGGATGAGGGCCTGTGGGCATACTACACCCTGCCGTATGACGCCATCCTGGCCAACCAGTTATATGACCCTGGTCGTGCCGCCCGTGCTCTAGTCCCTGTCGCGCCTCCGACTTCCCGCCTCGCCCTTGAGCCCTTCTTAGGTGACTTTACCGTTGGCGCCACACCGGACCCTGCAGCCGCGTGGCACGTCCTCACTCGCCCCCATCGCCTGTCCAGCGAGGCTCAGACCAGCCGCCTGCTGCGGGAGTTCAACTCCCTACACATGGGGGAGACCGAGACGGTCACCTCCTACAGGTAGCGAGCGCAGTACATCCTCTGTCGCCTCGGGACCTCTGCCCCACCCCCTCTGGCCGCGCTCCTCACCATCAAGCGCGGTGCCACCGAAGCGTACGCGGACGTCTTCGTCCATTACTCTCACGACGTCCTTGCCACCATGGCGGCCCAGGGCACTCTCATGCCCTGGGCATATGAGCTCTTCCTCCAGCGCACGGAGGCCCTCGCCTCCCCTGCCGTCACCTCTGTGGCCGTTGCTTCCCCCGTCGCAGCCACCTCGTCATTGTCAGGAAAGAAGAAGCATTGAAACAAGAAAGGCAAGGGTCCACAACAGCAGCAGTAGCAACCGTCGACCAGGTCCAGCGGTGGAGCTTTGGTCTGCCACAGCTGTGGCCAGCCCGGGCACGGGTGGTACACGCGCCCTCTACCTATTGACGAGGCGCGCGTCATCACCACCATGTGTCGCTAGCGGGAGTGCCGTCTCGCCTCTGCCACCGTAGCTGTCGCCGACTCTGACACTTCGGCCTCATCGAGCAGCTCCACCACTCCGGTTGCTTTGCCAGTCTAGCCAACATCTGCACCGCAACAGTCAACGCCGGCACAATCCTCCTTCTACGCGGGCTCCATTGCCATCACCCCGCACTTCGTCTACACCCCCGAGTCGTCCTCCTACAAGCGTTAGTTGGAGCAGTTCATCGTGCTCCAGCTCGGCCTGCCTCGCCCTCCTCCCCAGGGAAGTGCAAGTTGCATCCCTTCCCGCTCTCCTGCCCAGCCTTGCATGACTGAGACTGAGCTACGTTCGTGTCACGTTGCCTTGTCTGTCTCGTCGTCTCCCATGGTCTCCACTACCCCTTCCCATGACGACGTTGCATGGCTTCATGATTGGCAGTCTTGGTTTGCGCCTCCTTCCACCATGTCCGCGTCCCTTGCTTGCTGCCTTGTGACCATTAGCGGTCTTGCGATCCCGGTCCAGGACCCTACCGAGACTTCGATGATCGAATCCGGGGCCACGCATCACATGACAGCCTATCATGAGGCCTTCAGTATGCTCGATCATGCAGGCGATGTCTCCGGTGTCCGGACAGGCTCCGGACAGGTGCTGCCTATCCGTGGTGTTTGCGCCATTCATTTCCGTGGTCCTTCGGTCACGTTTTTCTGACCGATGTCCTCTTTGTTCCTGGTCTCAAGCTCAGCCTCCTATTTGTCACTTCCCTCAACCACATGAGCATGGACGTTGTGCACTCGCGTGGTGTTGGCAATCTGTCGCTACGTCTATCTGGTCTTGTCGTATTGCACGCCATCGCCCGTGGCAAACTATGGCATGTACCTCGCCTCTCCTCCTTTCCTTCCGTCTCCTCCCCGTCGCCTGCCACAGGCCATGTGTTTATCACCAGTATGCTTTTTCCTCAGCACACTTGCCTCTTGCACCACTGCCTCTGCCACGTTCACTCTGCCACCGTAGACAGCATGCTCCGCACCCAGCCGGCCAAGGGCCTTGACACAGAGACTTTCCCCGTCCCGTGCCCCGTTGAGTGCATTGATAGCGCTCAAGAGAAAATGCACCGGTCCAGGTACCCTTTGTCTTCCTCCCGTGCGTCCGCCCCTCTCGACCTTATCCATTCCGACGTCATGGGACCCCTCTCCACCGAGTCCGTCGGCCAACACGGCCACTATGTCCACACCCTCACTGACGACTATTCTTCCTACCGCTAGGTCTTCTGCCTTCGGCAGAAGAGCGATATCGCCCGAACCATCCATGACTGGCTTGTCCTCGCGGAGGGTGAGTGTGGCCGCTCTCTTTGCCGCTTTCACTCCAATCGCGGTGGTGAGTACATGGGTGAGGCCATGACCTTTCTCGCCTCCCACGGGATCCACCATGAGACATCCGCGCCCTATACGCCCAGAACGATGTCTCCGATCGGTGGAACCGTACCATGGCCAATGCTGTCCGCACCATGCGGGTCAAGTCCGGTCTTTCCGATGGCATCTATTTTGAAGCCATGGCTTACATGACCTGGTTCTCGAACCGGATTCCCCACGGTCCCCTTCCCCGCCAGTCCACACCGTACCAACATTGGTGCGTTGAGCGAGCTGACCTCCGCCCAGGTCGCGTTTGGGGCTGCTTCGCCATTGTGTGGCTGCACGCCTCGCAGTAGGGCGGCAAGCTCGCCCCTCGTGGATGCCTCTGCACCTTCCTTGCGGTCTCTCATCAGTCCAAGGCTTGGCGATTCTGGGATCCCTCCGGACACTACATCGTCGAGTCTTGGGATGTCCTCTTCTTCGAGGACCTGTTTCCTTGCGACCTTCTTTGCTCTGGCTCGTTTGTGTCTATCTCGTCGCGTGGGGGAGTGGTGAGTCCGTCCTCCATCCTGCCGCTTTCGGGTGACACATCCCTTAGTCCCTCTGAGCCGGTAGCCCTAGTTGCATCTGCTGGTCGTTGCGAGCCGGCAGCCCCAGTCGTGTGCGATAGTCCCTCCGAGCCAGCAGCCCCAGTCGTGTCCACTGGTCCTTCTGAGCCGGTAGCCCCAGTCGCCTCTGCTAGTCCTTTTTGGCTAGAAGCCCCAGTCGCGTCTGCTGGTCCCTCCGGGCCAGCAGCCCGAGTCGTGTCCCCTGGTCCCTCTGAGGCAGCAGCCCCAGTCGCGTCCGCTGGTCCCTCCGGGCCAGCAGCCCCAGTTGCGTCCACTCGTCCCTCCGGGTCGGCAACCCCAGTCGTGTCCACTAGTCCCTCTGAGCCGGCAGACCCAGTCGCATCCGCTGGTCCCTCCGGGCCAACAGCCCAAGTTACGCCTTGGTCCCACCGGGCCGGCAGCCCTAGACGTGTCCGCTGGTCCGTCTGGGCCGGCAACCACAGTCACGTCCGCCGAATCCTCCCGGCCAGTAGTCCTAGTCACGTCCGTCAGTCTCTCCGGGTCGGCAGCCTTAGTAGCATCCGTTGGCCCCTCCGGGCCAGCAGCTTCCGACGCGCCCGCTAGCCCCTCCGGGCCAACAGCCCCAGTCGTATCCGCCGGCCCCTCCGAGCCAGCAACCCCGTCCGCCTCCATTGGCCCGTCGGATTCAGTGCCATCGCCTGCCCTGCCACGCTACACACGTGGTCCAGGCGGTAGCCTCCGACCCAGACCGTGCGTGAGGGCGCAGACCGTCGCACCGCGCTCCGTGGCGCCTCGACCCCCAGTGGCCCCACGTTTCTCTTTCACTCCCACAGTTGTGAGTGGGGACCCTGGCACCAAGGACCTCAACTTGACCACCTCGGCCATCATTGCACACCTTCACCTGGGCTCCGCACTTGGCTACGCCATGCTTCATCACGAGCATCGGTGTGCTGTCATGGCTGAACTCACGCACATCCCACCTAAGGCTCGAGATGCACACGCTCTCTCAGTCCACTCCACAGTAGGCCTGGAGGACCCAACCACCCTGTGCGAGGCACGAGCCTCTCCTGAGGCCGCACACTGGGACGCTGTGTGCACCGATGAGCTCGCCGCTATCCGATAGCACCATGTGTACGACCTTGTCGACCTTCCTCTAGGTCGGAAGGCCATCGGCGCCAAGTGGGCTTTCGGTGCAAGTGGACGCCTGACGAGTCCTTGGACAAGTACGAGGCCCGCCTTACAGCCAAGGGATTTGCCCAGATTCCTCGGGTCGATTACAACCAGATGTTTACTCCTGTTGGCCGGTTCTCTACTAGCCGGGCGCTCTTCAGCCTGGTCACCCAGTATGGGTGGGAGCTGCATCAGATGGATGTGAGCAACGCCTTTCTCCATGGTTCACTGGAGGGTGAGGAACTCTACATGGTGCAACCCCCAGGCTTTGATGATGGCACCGGGAGAGTCTGGCGACTACGTAAGGTCCTATATGGCCTGAAGCAGTCCCCCCGGTGCTGGAACCAAGAAATCAGCAGCACGCTCCTTCGTGGCAGACTCCAGCGCAGCACTTCTGACCCCGCACTGTTTTTCAGTCCGCGAAGCCAGAATTTCGCCGTTGTTCTAGTTTATGTCGACAATCTCCTCATTGTGTCGCCAGATACGGCTGCCATCCAGCATGTCAAGGACTTGCTGCATGCCTCCTACCAGATGAAGGATCTCGGATCTACCAGAGTCTTTTTGGGCATGGAGCTTGAGCGTGATCGCTCCCAGGGCGTCTTGTACATCCACCAGGCCGCCTATGCACAGACTCGGTCTACTCGCTTTGCGGAGGACCTGCCACTCGTGCCGAGCCCATCCTCACCGATGTCACCCGATGGTAAGACAAAGCTGAAGAGTCATGACCCAACTATTGTGGGGGAGCCAGTTGATGTGACCACATACCTGCGAGTCATCGGCTCACGGATGTTCCTGGCGACGACGACGAGCCAAGACATCGTGTTCGCCGTCAACCTCTTGGCCCAGTTTTCTCAGTAGTTGCGTCACCTCCACTACGAGGCCGCGATCCCAGTACTGTGGTATGTCGTCTCAACTCCTCGGCGAGGTCTCATGTTCCGCCATCAGCCGTCTATTGTCCCAGCGGGCTACGCCGACAGTGACTGGTCCAGCAATCCAGACCGCAAGAGTCGCACTAGCTGGATCTTTCTGATTGGCGGCACAGTTGTGTCCTGGCGCAGTGGCAAGCAGGGGTGCATTGCACGCAGCACTGTTGAGGCTGAGTACGTAGCTCTTGGCTCAGGCGCATGCGAGAGTGTGTAGCTGCGTCGTGTGTTATCTGAGTTACATCAGTCTGTCGCATCCATCACATTGCATTGTGACAATGAGAGTGCCATGTCCATCGCCGACAATGACGGCGTGCATCATACACACACAAAGCATATCAACGTTGAGTATCACTATGTGCATTTTTTGTTGCATGACGGCAGCATCAGCATCGTGTGGGTTCAGACAGTACGGCAGTTGGGTGACTTCTTGACCAAGGCGCTGAAGCGTGACTTGTTCAAGAAGGCTGTGAGTTCAGTCGGCATGCGTCCGTGAGTGACTCTCTGTGTCCCTGCTTGTGTTTCTGCTTGGCCTGGGGGAGTTTGGTCGTTCATATTGTCTCTGCCCGCACATGTGCATTACGCCTGTGAGTTATGGGGGAGTGTTGGTTTTTGTGCATCTCTCATTGTACTTTGTTGTGTCCTCCCGGCTTGTGTACATTGGCGTGCAAATGACTGACGGCGAGACTTGACGCCACTGGAGTGTCGCTCGGCGGAGCTGACGCACGCAGAGGCCCACTCATCCGTCGCTGGAGCCTCCTCCCTCTAGCGATGCACACAGCTCCATCGGTAGGCCTCCTCATTGGTCGGGCCGCCGGTGGTCACTGCCAGTGCAGATGTTGTTTGCATGCACCTAGCGCTGTGTCTGGCAGCGTCGATATTATGGTATGGTCTAGTTTTCAGGCAAAACGGACGACGTCCGGTTTTTGGGCTGTCAGGCGTCTGGCAGGGCTCACAGAGAAAACCCTGCCTGCCAGAAAATAGGTATAGCACTATTTTCTGATTGGCTGGTTAGCTGAGTAACAAGCTCTACACTAGTAGGTGGGGGGGACTAGAACTTGGAGGGGTCTCCCATTGTTGCTCATTCTTCATTCCTAATCAGTCACTTTCAGTTTTCAGCTGCTTTCAGGCGCTAACAATGGCGCGCGCGTTTCTGAGTAACAAACCCAGAGCTTCCAGACTTGGACTCTAGAGCAGCAGACTGAGGGGGCAGCAGACTTAACCAACGAGCGTGGAAGCCCGCACGCTGCATCAACAACGCTGCTACCGCAACCTGCTGCCTAGGATTTCTAGCTTCTAGCTGTCATGCGACCTCGCCATGCCTTTTCTTGTAATTCTTTGTTTTTGTCACATTGGTAGCGGCGGCCATAGAGCAGCTAGGGTAGTCGTACCTCGACGACTGGTGGATGAGTTGTTTAGATTTGAAAAATGGGTACATTTTCACCCTTCTTTTTAACCACTATTTCCTCAACGCCATTTTATATGGGGCAACTTTGCGATGTACCTCGTCTTTCTGATTCACGTATGCCATGTACCCGAACTTCCAGGTATGTGTCACCATACGGCCTGTCTTTGAGATTTGGATCACTATCCACCCTGCATTCGGAATTTGGGTCCCCATTATTGTTGTGTGCGTCGTACACAGCTTACGGTGACCCCTCGGCT
>SZWC01040345.1:0-12021 GCA_023375785.1 Penium margaritaceum
ACACACACACACACACACACACACACACACACACACACACACACACACACACACACACACACACACACACACACACACACACACACACACACACACACACACACACACACAAACAAACAAACAAACACATGCACACATTAACACGTCAATTCAAATTTTCACATAGAGACACAAACACACACAAGCCCACGCACACACACATACACATGCATCCATACACATACACACACACATACATAGATACAAAGACGTACATATACACACACATGTAGAAATGAACGCATACTCATACACACACATACATGCATACACAAAGGCACATACATACACATCAACACACACACACGCACACACACACACACTCATACACATACACATTCACACATGCATGTACACAAGCACACACATACATACATGTACATATACACGTACACACACATAGTTTCCACACACGTATAGTGTGTATTCATGTAGAAATGAATACACACGCACACATACGAAGATATACATACATATGCATACACAAATACACACACACACACCACACACACATGTATATATGTTTATCTACACTTATAAACGTACACACACACACATACATATATACAGATACACATACATACACACACACGCACAAAAAGAACACATAAACACATATACACATACTCTCTCTCTCTCTCTCTCACACACACACACACACACACCACACAAACACGTACCGTACTCGTATTTGACTAATGCTTTACTCAATAGACGTGTTCGACAAGAGTGTTCATACATAATAGGTTAGCTGCCGAAAGTCGAGGAAGACGTGAAGGAAGACACACCACAAGAGATAAAATGTCTGTTGGTGGAGTTCTCGGATGTATTCCAAGATCCACCGGTTGGGCCTCCATAAGAATGAGACTTGGACCACACGATTCTGCTATAACTGGAGGCGACCCTCAAGTTCAGACCCATGTATCACCTTAGTCCAGCGGAAAGGCGAGAGGCCTAACGCCAAATCAAAGAGCACCTTACAAAAGTTGGATGGATCAAAGTAGCTCGTCGTACGGTACGCCGATCTATTTTATAAACATGGAGGATGGTGGTGTACACATGTGCGTGGACTACTAGGCGTTGAACAAGCTGATGGCAAAACATCTATTCCCCTTACCATGAGAAAAAGGTGTTTTTTTCCTTGGAGTTTTCTTATGGGTACCATCAACTCCGCATCACGGAAAATGATGTACTTCAAACAACGTTTGAACGCACATGGGGCACTATTAGTTTCGATTTTTATGCTTTGATCAAATGATCGTTCCGGCAACCTTCTACGGAGAAATGATCCAAATGCTTGCCAAAAAACTCGACTAGTTTGTGTTGGTTTACCTGGATGACATTATGGTTTTCTCCAAATCCATGGAAAAACACATAGGACATCTGCAGAAGTTTAACATGAACGTGAGCAAGTTAACGTTTTCACAGGATGAGATCGATTACCTTGGATACATAGTCAACAAGGACGATGTCCATTTTGATCCATGAAAGGTCCAAACCGAGGTGGACTAGCCACGCCCGTAAAACGTTGGACAGATTTGGTCTTTCCTCAAGCTTGTACAGTACTTCTGACTGTTTATGCAAGGGTATGCGACCCTGGTAGCACTACTAACGAGGCTCAAATAAAAAGATGTGCACTAAGATTGGATATATGACTAGGAGAATGCCTTTCTTAAAGCCAAAGAGATTCTATCCATAGCGCCCGTCTTAGCTCTTCCGGATCCATTTTGACTATGGGAGGTGCAAGGTGATGCGTCAGTAGTAGGACTTGGAGCAGTCCTCATGCGGAACGGTCACCCTGTTGCGTATGAGAGCCTAAAGCTCATCCGCGTGAAGACGCGGTGCACGACTGGGGATCAAGAGCTCCTTACAGTGGTACACACTTTTAAGATGTGGCATTCCTACCTCGAGGGCGCTAATGGGAGTGTGACGGTCGTGACCAAAGCAACCCATAATCCATTGGTGTTTTTCCAAACGCAATTGAACATTTCAAGACAACATGCACATTGGAGAAAATACCTAAGCCTATTTTCGTTCACATGGGAATATCGGTTAGGACGCATTAACGTAGCCGATCCATTGAGCCAACAACCTTTAGAAGAAATAGTGACCACCGAGGTCCACAGGTGTTTTATGGCCTCTACAAAAGTAATAGTGCAAACACCAGATCCCCCTGTATCTCTCCAGTAACCACCTTGAGAGCATATCTACTACAACTGTTTCGAAAAATGAGTTCGGAAGGGAAACTGTGTGGATTCTTGATTCCAAGACACCCAGAACTTGGACAAGTACGGATAGGTGGAGGCCGCAAGAATATCTTGGCATGAAGAACAAGTTGTTGTGCCAGACTCGAGAGACCTTCAAGGGAAAGTTATCTCCTAGTTTTATGACCCGCCCGTCATACATCATGTGGGATCTCGAAAAACAAGACAGGCACTCTTGGACCACTGTTGGTGGCCGGGATGGAGTGTTGATGCTTGGAAGTATTGTATGACATGCGACCCATGTCTTTGGAACAAGGCTTGAAACAAAAATCGTGGTGGGACTCCTCCAACAGCTTCCTATCCGTGGAACTCCATGTTAGTGAGTCAACATGGACCTTATTACTGGTCTTCTGGACAGGCCACGTGGCCACAATGCAATACTAGTAGTTGTAGACCTCTTGACGAATATGACACACTTAATTCCTACCACTACTGATGTGAACGCACAAGAGACCGCTTGTCTCTTCTTTGAGGGTGCTGAGAAGTGCCACGGCTTGGTGTTGCGTATTATCTTTGATCAAGTTAGAAAATATGCTAGTACGTTATGGCAAAAGATACAAGTGTACTTTGATAGGGAGTCACAAATGTTGACAGTGTTTCACCCTCAAATTGATGAACAAATAGTGTGCATGAATCGCACTCTGGAGCAGGTGCTCCGCATGCACGTGGACCCTGCCATGAATGAAACGAAATAATTCCTAACATTGGCTGAGTTTGCGGTCAACAACTCAGTGAAGGAGCCCACATAGTTCACATTGTACGTGTTGAACAGTGATTGGCATCCAATGGTGCCCTCTTTAATGGCGAAGATTGGGAGTACATGATGATAGGTTCTTTCAATTGAAGCCTTTGCCGAGCGCATAGATTCTTTGTTAAAGGAGGCGAAGGGTCACCTTCAAGCAGCTTGACAACGACAAAAGACAGATGCCAACAAAAGTCACCGTGAGGTCTCATTAGATATCAGTGACAAAGTACTACTTAACACTAAGAATCTTCTGCCCAAGTCACCGGGGACGCAAAAACGTCTATCGAAGTGGATTGGGTTATTTTCTATTGTGGCACGTATCGGGCCAGCGGAATACCGATTACTGGTATCGTCGAGTATACAAATACATGACGTGTTTCATTTGAACTTGTTGGCTCCATACACGATAGACGGAACCATTCAGCCACCACCATCAGTCTTTGCTACCGACAGCCAATACAAGGTTATTTTCCTAATGTAACACCAACCGTATACACTATGGTCACGTGTTGTTAGGGAATACGTCGTTCATTGAGCCGGTTGTGGACTCAAATATAACTCATGGGAGCTTGAATCTCGGTTATCCACAGGGGTCTTCAACGAGTAGTGGAGCGAGCTTGCAGCTTGCGCAGATCAATGCGTGAGAGGGGGTACCACCTAAATGCAGAGAAAAGTGAACAGCATTCCTATAGTACGACATTCATAGACAGCGAACATAGGAGGTTGGGGACACCGAATATGGTTCTCGTGTGGACGCTCCAGCCTTAAGGGGAGAGGCCACTAGCCATGCAGACCGACAAGGTGTAGCTTGCATTTAAGTTTCATACACATGTTCATGTTTAGCTTGTGATTGAAATTATTAATTTTCTTTCACAATGTTGATGACTCACCATCTGACACTCTCACTTGTTGGTCATGAACCGGGATGGTTCATAATAAGTGGGACAAAATGTAGTGGGAGGGCCGGTTTGGCCCTTCCATCTCGCAATAGCAAGTGGGTGGCTGTGAGCCACCCCTTGGTATTGTGAGGATTGGCCGGCTGCCAGCCACCCGTTGGCTACCGGCTGGCCGGCGGCCGGCCGACTGGGTGGCCGGCGGCTGGTCAAATGATCAGCTGGCCACCCGTTGGCGAGCCACCAGTTGTGGATCAAGCTGGTGGCTCGATAGGTAGCAAGGAGGCCGCAATGTCTTGAGGTTCAATGCATGTGGCCTCGTGGCCTCACCCTTGGTCACCCTCCTCCCTCACGAGAGCAAGCGAGGACAAGTGAAAGAGCGAGAGCGAGAGTGAGGGGCGCACAAGAAAAGTCGGCATGACTTCGCCGACCGTGCCTCACAAGCAACGTTTTTACGCCGACACAAGACTTTGTTTAGGTCAAACTACGAGTTTCAAAACCAAATAACTCGTAAAAATTCATGAGTTCGGAGCAATACCACCACGTTTTGAGGTAAAAACAAAAACGGATCTCCGGAGACTTGAAATATTCAAGTCTCCCTGCACAGGTCCTTGATGACGATTAAACCCAAGAGTGTTGCAGAGGGGAAAATCCCTTAAGAAAGCTCTAGATGCCATTATGCAAACTCCAACGATGACTCTAGTGTAGGAGCTAGAGACATATCCTTCATAAATCATGGTAGAGTAAAGAAGAATGTGACTGTGGATTTTTACTTGTAGCTAGGAGATTGATTTTTTTTCTTTTTTCATGAGAGATGATAATTTGTTGTTAGATTGAGCAAAGACTGTGTTGACGGCGTAGCCAAAACTCCAATTGGAGGCTCTTAGATGATTTTTGTGGATTTTCTGTGATTCTACTGGGTGCGGCGAGGCCACAATTGATACGTGGAAAGATTTGATTATCTCTAAAGAGCAGCCCTAGAGGGTTTGAGAAGGGCTTTGTGTACAAGCATGAATGCAATAAGTACACATGCTTTTGGGAGTAGAGACTTGCATAGTACAATGCAGACACTCAGGTCTAGAGGGACTTCTGATGACTCGACAAAGAGTATGTAGCCTAGAGAAGAGACATGCATAATATCAACTTCAGCATGCATGAAGCCCAAACCCTTGGATCTTCATGGGTTGATTTGGTGCAAACTTCAGGTCGATCCTAACTGGCCGGCCTGATATTACAACATGGAAACATCAACAATCCTGGGAGAAAGGCAAAAAGAACAAGCAACCTTCAGGTGAAGTTTCACTCAAAGACATCATGAAGCTTCTTCAAAGAGGCAGCTTCTCCTTGGAGCAACAGAGGTATTACCAAGAACCCATACCTCAAGGAAGCTTCCCTTCAGTGAAAGCATCACCTGAACAAAGTACACGATGCAAAAAACCTGGAAATCTTAAATGAAACTTCTCCATCAAGTTGTCAACTTTAGAGGACCTCAAACATTGAAGGCGAGGGTTCTGTCAGCTCTCACTTTATCTCATGCACAATCTTTAATATCTCCAGACCACATGTTAGGCTTCAAGATACATGTTAGCCTGGCACTTGTGTTCTGCCCTGGGTGGAGGATGATCCTGGAGATCCCTTGAAGACCTGCATAAGCTTAACAAGATCTGCCTTTTTAACATGAAGTTAATCCCTCCAGGGTCATTTAAAGCGTAGCGAGGCCTACTAACCCTGGAGGAGGACGCGATGACATCTTGAAGGCCTTTCATCATCAACATGGTGGCTGCAGCAAGACGCTTGCATTGATGGCCTTGATGGCATAGCAAGGCGATGCCTCGGTTTACGACTTGGAGTTATTTCAAAGGATAATGCTAAAATGTGCATGTAGCTCTTGCTCCTCATCCAATACACGTATACTTGTTCTTTTAATAAAATCCAATGCCATACTTCTATTCCCACTGGTTTCTTTAGGAATTGTACAAGGCATTCTTGCTGGGCATAAAAGATGTTACGCCAACAGGGACGCCCTTGCTACACTAGAGCATGGAGTGACTTTGTTGCCTCCCGTTTTCCAAATCTCAATATGGTATGATAGGAGAGGATTGTGCCTCCAAGGAGAGCAACAAAAACACTCAAATTATAGGAAGAGGACGGTGTTTATCTCTCCTAATATGGTTCATTGTAAACATTGCTCAACGTGTACAAGTCAAAGACAAGAAAAGATGTTAGAGAAAGTAAAGAGTAGTGCTCATGCTGAACCATCTCATTATCCATCTGTGCATTCAAATTTACGCATGAGCTTGAGAGACTGCTTTAATGTGACAGAGCCAACACAAGGAGTAGGAGAGACAAGGATTTTAGCTGAAGAAGAGTTACACACGCTTCAACTGGCAATAGCATGTGAAGAAGATGAGCATACTATAGTGGCAATAGACTAGGTTGGTGGTGCAGATGTTCTCCACCAGCCCGTTTCAAGATTTCTATCAGAGACGAAGGTTACGCCACTTTGTAGGCGTGCATGAGTGGTGTTCTACCTACACAAAAGAATGATCATCATGGCGGAGAGGAATGCTAGGTCAGCTTCTCTTGCTCTCAGTGATCAATCAATTTTGCATGCCATGTGGATGGGTCAAGAGAAGAGTCACCATGTTATAAACGTACACATCATCAAGCTGTAGCGGAAGAATGTGTGATTGAGGAGGTGGAACACATGTCCCAGCATGAAGTAGTAGCATGACATACCGTGGAGAAGAAGGCGCCAAGACAGTAGATGATAGTCCAAGGACTCCTTTGTCAATATGAGCAGTCCACCCACACTGCTCAAGCATCACATACAAAATAAGTGCAACGATTGCAAGCTGCTTAAATTACACAACTACAACATCAGCTTGCTTGTTTTCTGCAAATGCACCAACTTCATCAAGAACAGTAGCAACAATAACTTCAATATCACCAACAACGACAGATATAGTTGCAACCAAGGTTGTGGACGTCACCTTCACATCTTCCTCAAGCCAGCCCTCCTCTTGTTGTGCAACTTGCCATATGTCCACAGTTGGAGTCTCTTTGACTACTATGTGGAGATATGCCATAACTGTTTGTGGCTTTACGACCACAACCTGCCCCGATGGGACCACCCTTGCCACAATTTCAAAAGTGTTTTGTGCAGGCCTCACCAGTGACCACGGAAAGCAAAGCATAGAAAATTCCTAGAGAGCAGTGTGTACAAAGAAGAAAGGTCACTAGACACTTTCTTTCAGAAGGCAATAAGAGGGAGCACTTTGAGCATGGTAGCATTGAGTGTGGACAGCAGATTGTCATACAAGAGCTCTGTTGCCAGCCAGAGCAACACATGTATGTAGTTGTAACCATACACAGAGGTATTGTACGTAACATTCGTCAGCCTGTCATTTTGAGCCAAGAGCAGAAGAAGTTCAAGAGAAGAGGTTCATTACTTTTAGCACATCTTCATGCAATGAATCGAATAAGCAATGCGATGATAACATGTAGTCAGCTCACCAGCAGAGGAATACAACTTGGTGGCAGCAGTTTGACCCCAACAAGGCTGAGTTCTTAAGAAGTTTCTGACCTTGTGCCTTTGTCATCTCCACTGCCCGTTGACTCACGTGTTTTGGAAAGCAGACAAAGCTCAAGAAAAACAGGAAGAAAAAAGAGAGAAGCATCTAAGAATTCATTGAGGATTCAACAAGGAAAAAGAGCTCAACCCCTAGATTTTTCCAGGAAATGGTGAGCTGTGGAGAAATGCCTACCATCATGAATGGTGGCAAGGACAAGTGCTGCAAATCCTCCGTGCAAGCGAGCAGCGAGCCGACCACTATCACCTACTTTGTGGCGCAAGAAGGGGAGCAGTGGAAGAACAACACATTTTAGGGAGCCACTTCTAGAATTTTCCAGGAAGCAGCTTACTGTGCTGCTAAAAAGGGACCAGAATAGGTTAGTTCAAACACTTTACTTGAAGCAGTCCTTTGCAAGAGCATGCCAAGAAGAAAGGCTTAGTGGGGCAACTCCATACAACTTGCCAGCAGCAGCACATACTTTTTGAAAATTAGTAGCATCTCTTTTCAGGCCACTTCACCGAGTGTCATCAGTGGGCCTGGCCGCTATCTATTCGTTTCTTCAATGATACTGCCTGATGAATCATTGTTGAGGACAAGGATCTGCGGCAGGTGTGTGCAAATTGCGTGACCAAAACAGTGCAACTGAAAGGGAATCAAAACAACATGAATCGCTCGCTCACACAAACAAAACAGTTCCTTGCTCCTATGTAGCGAGCAGTACCATCTAAGCGCCTGGTCGATGAGTGAGGAGGGGGGAGAGGTCCTCATCATAACTCGCACCAGCTCACCGCGATGGCAAGCTAGACAAGCAGCTGCTGCCGTGGCAGTAGGTTGGACTTTGACAGGGCCTCTGCCATGACACCGGCTCCAACCATAGCAAAGTCTTGCCACGCTGGTAGGGCTCCTTGCAAAGTCCCAAGATGGTGGCGGAGAGAGAAGAGGGATGATGTTGCTGCCTGCACGACAGAAAGGCTGACGCAAGCCAGCAAGTCAAGCCGACCAGCAAACAGAAAAAAGAAAAGAAAAAACGAAGAAAAGCTTACCACAATGAGTTCATGCAGCCTGCTCTCTCTCCACAAGGAGTTGGCAAGATGGTCTAGGACAACCGAATAGCCGGGATGTACTAGACAGACAACAGGAACGACCTTAAAGCTCAACTGAGCAATAAATTGGTTGACCAAAGGCTGGGAGGATACTAGATGTGCCTCAACCATGGTGTAAGGTCTGGAAAGCAGCTATGGATTGTATCTCTCCAGCAAAGGTGAAAGAGTGAAGCACTGTTAGACCAGGTGGTGAAGACTAATGGAGGAGCTATCACTGAGGTTGCACCTGTGACATAAGGCAGCAAATTTTCATAATCTTTCATGCCAGTGCTCACATCCACGATGCCAGGTGCAATACCAGAAGGTGGCCCTAAATGTGGTCCCAACATGCAGTCGCCACCTCACATAAGATCAACCAAATCTGGTGCATGAGTGGCAATGTGCATGTAACCAGGAGAAGTTGTTTAAGCTAAAAGCAACCAAAAAAGGCAATAAGGGAAATGGTGACCCCAATCTCACCTACATTTTTTTTCTTAACATAACTCCCTTTCTTGAAACCCAAAAAAGGGTCTCAGGAGCCCGGAGGGGCCAAAAACAGATGAAGAAAAGTGGTTCTTTATTGTTTTGAACCACAGAAAGATCGATACTTTCTTGAAGGATTGAAGCTGGCCTGCTCAGCACTCCTTTACTACCCTCTCAATGATGGTCTACAATCTGTCACATAAGCATAATTGTCTAGGAGTGCTGGAGTGAGTTACAACTGTGCTGATGGCAAAGATGGTACTCAAATCAAAGACCTTGAGAAAGTTTTTTAAAC
This sequence comes from Penium margaritaceum, assembly GCA_023375785.1. Classification (NCBI taxonomy): domain Eukaryota; kingdom Viridiplantae; phylum Streptophyta; class Zygnematophyceae; order Desmidiales; family Peniaceae; genus Penium; species Penium margaritaceum. The sequence continues at coordinate 9,377 of SZWC01040345.1, forward strand.
TATTCCATTAATCTATTCGGTGCGGCTCGGCTGAGAATTTACACCTGGAAAAAATAAGATTTTCTCTGGAGAGCAGCCTTAAGGGGTGTGAAAACGGTTTTATGTACAAGCATGCACATGATGAGAGGCCATGCTTCTGGAAGCTGAGACCTGCATAGTATTGCGTAGACACTCAGATGAAAAGAACCTACTGAAAACTGGACTGGAAACATGCAGCCTGAAGAGAAGGCCTGTACAACATTAGCTCAATCATGCATGTAACCCAGACCATTGGATCTTTTGGGTCGATATGGTGCAAGATTCAGGTGGATCCTGATCGATGGGCCTGATGTGGCAGCATGGCAACATCAACAATCTTGAGAGCATGGCCTGAAGATCAAGCAACCTCCAAGAAAAATGTCACCTGAAGACCTGCCAAAGTTTCCTCAAGGAGGAAGATTCCTCCTAGAGTACCAAAGATGGTAACAAGAGCTCATCACTCAAGGAAGATTTCCTTGAATAGAAGCCTCTCTTGAACAAGGTACAAGAGGCAGCATACCTGAAAGTCCCAAAGGAAAATTCTCTTTGAAGTTGTAAACTTTTACAGGACCTCAAATATGAAGGACGGAGGTCCTGTTAGTTTTCAATTTATATTTAGTACAATCTCCAATTAATCTGTATCTTGTGGCCATGTGCTAATCTCCACGTCTTAGCCATGGAGCACCTTAGACCACGATTCTGTTTGAGGTTCCTCCAAGGCCGCTGTGAGTCAAGCACTTGTGTGCCAGTCTGGGTGGAGAATAATGTTGGAGATCCCTCCAAGACCGAGTTATGGTTAATCATCCCCTTTTCATACACTACGATACCTGTATATAGTGCAACCTGTTTAAGTATAGTTCCCAGAAGCTCACATCGAGATGTTCACTTCTTTTAACACTAGGTCCTTCGTGGAAGTCAAAATGTTCAGTCCATGTTTCTGAATTGAATTTTTGTGTTTCAAAAGGAAATTTAATGCATTTTCGATTTTCGTAGGAAACCTACATATGTCCCTTGAATTATGCATTGGCTGTTTTATCTTTCGTATTCCTCTTACATAAAGTGTGTGTTCCGAAACGCCTTGTTTCCTTTGATAAACGTCCATATGAAGACTTAGGGAGAATTCCAGATAGGGTTAGGGTCGCCATTTGCTTGAAGATGCCCCCCTCTCCCTCCCCCTCCCCTCCCCCCCCCACCCTCCCACAAAACCCCCTAGTGTATTGGGGAAGTGTATTGGGGAGTGTATTGGGAGGAGTGGGTTTTTCCGGACTTGTGTAATGGCAGGTCCACACCTCCCTCCGAATAGACTAGTTTTAATAAGAAGGCTCCCTCAGCTATACTCTCTTGGGGTGGTGTAGAAGAGAGTGTAGCTGGTACATAGAAAAAAAAACCAGACTTGTGTACATCTACATTACATACTTGTAAACCGTTGGTTTCAAGCATACGACGTCTCACACTTTGTCTACGTAACCAGCTATAAGGCTGTACATAAAGAGTTGTGTACTTCTACTCCACCACAATGGGATCCGAACTGGAACCCCCTTCCCCCCCGCAAACCCCATGGTGTATTTGGGAAGTGTATTGGGGAGTGTATTGGGGGGAAGATGTTTTATCGGACTGGTGTAACGGCAGATCCGTACCTCCCTCTGAATACACTAGTTAAAAAAAAGAAGGCTCCCCCAGCTACACTTTCTTATACACCACCCCAAGACACTTTTGAACTTCTGGGAGTGGATCTGGATACAAGGACCTCCCCCTCCTGAAGTGGATGAGTGTATTGTGGGAGCATATCTGGTAGACAGGAAAAAAAAATACTTGTGTACATCTAAATTAAGTACTCAGAAGTTGTCAATTTCAGGCATCAGACTTCTCTGTCTTTGTCTATGTAACCAGCTATAAGGCTGTAAACAAACATTATAGTGTACTTCGACTCTGCCACGATGGGATCCCAAGTGGACCCCCCCCCCCTCCCCCCCGCAAACCCCCAAGTGTATTGGGGATGTGTATTGCGGAGTGTATTGGGGGGACAAGGTTTTTTCAGACTGGTGTAACGGCAGGTCCGTACCTCCCTCCAAATACACTAGTTAAAAAAAGAAGACTCCTCCAGCTACATTCTCCAATACACCACCCAAATGGAATTTTAACGGCGGGAAGGGGGGGGGGTGGAGGGATCTGGATACAAGGACCTCCCCCCTCCAAAAGTGGACAAGTGTATTGCGGGAGTGTAGCTGGGAGTGTATCTGGTAGACAGAAAAAAACATACTTGTGTACATGTATGTTAAGTAATTGTAAACCATCGATTTCAAGCATCCGATGTCTCTCTCTTTGTCTACGTAACCAGCTATACGGCTGTACACAAACAGTTTAGTGTATTTCAACTCCGTCACAATGGGATCCCAACTGGACCTCCCCCCCTCCCTGCAAACCCCCTAGTGTTTTGGGGAGTGTATTGGGTGGAAGAGGTTTTTTCGGACTTGTGTAACGGCAGGTCCGCACCTCCCTCCGAATACACTAGTTAAAAAAAGAAGGCTTCCCCAGTTACACTCTCCAATACACCAACCCAATACACTTTTACCTGTGGGGGGGGGGATCTGGATACAAGGACTCCCCCCCCCCCCCCCCCCCCCCCC
>SZWC01040347.1:0-12018 GCA_023375785.1 Penium margaritaceum
AGAGAGAGAGAGAGAGAGAGAGAGAGAGAGAGAGAGAGAGAGAGAGAGAGAGAGAGAAAGAGAGCGAGAGCAAGACAAAGATGAAGAAGAAGACCAAGATCAAGACCAAGACCAAGACGAATACAAAGACAAAGATGAAGACAAAGACAAAGAAAAAGACAAAGAAGAAGAAAAATCCTGAAGACAAAGACAGGGAAAACATAAAGGACTGAAGACCACGTAGCTCCATGAATGGTGTTGTGTGATTATGTATGTGTGTGCTTGCATGAAAGCAGTTGCATGCTTGTTCAAATTTATGTTCATGCTTTCTAGGATACGTATGTGCATGTGTTCCTCTATGCATTCATCTATCCTCTGGCTAATCTTGCTCCTCTTGAAGGTTATGTTGATATGGCACTTTCCATCACAAGTAGAATGGATCCCGGTGTTGATATCCACTCTTTGTGTCAATGTCTGCTCTCAGTGAAAGTCATGGCAAAAATTTCTTAGAATTCAGATTGGTCTCATCTATTACACCATGAATCTGATTGGTTTGGGGAATACAATGAAGCCAAATGAAAAGATGCACCCACATTCTCTGATTTTGGTTTATTCAATCACCAATTTCAAACTCTTCAGGGTGAGTCGCATTTTGGTCAAGCTCCTGATGTGGGAGGGAGAGGGAAGTAGAGCACCCATTCCAAAACTTCAGGGTGAGTCTTGCATTTTGGTTGAGCTCCTGAAGTGGGAGGGACAGGGAAGTAGAGATGACATGACAAATGCGTCATGGAATGATAAGGGTGTTGCAAACAATGTATTCGTAGGTCATTTCAAAATTACATTTCAAAGTGGATGCCAAACGGAAAACAATAAATGTACTTCGTAACCCAAAAATCCATTTGCTCACAGATCTTAAGGCAGCCTAATAGAAGGGTCCACACACTTTATGCGCGATGATCTAAGCTTGCTCCAACGGCCGATATCAAACCATTCAGCCAAAAAGCTGATGTCATTGCTGAGTTTGTCTGGTGATGAGTGAGGTTTGCACGTGAAGCCCTTTATGGTGGTGTTTTTCCAGTCAATAGTACAAGCGGACATCAAGCTCACTGAGATCAGTAAATTGTTTGTAATTAGTCGCCATGTTAACATCTCGTGCATGGATGTATAAGGGTGACCCTCGTCATTCAGGCAGACGTGGCCAAAAAGCGATACAAGGAAAGTCTTTTCTTCTAGGCACAACACAGAAGTGCTCTACTGTGATGAGCGTGACATAACACGAGCATGCCCGTGCAGAGATACATCTCCTAAGTGAGATAGTTGGACATGCAGGACAAACATTTCTCTTGTTAGGAAAACACATGCCAAAATGATGATTTCTTGAGTAGGTACATATTCCACTACAACCTATATATTTCACAGCCTACTTCATATACAAAATTTGACAACAAAACCGATACAACCCTCCCATATAAATCTTCCAATACTCCTATCATCAGGTTCCCATATTTGCAGTGATTGTAACTTTGAACCGTCAAAAATCATCATCGCCAAAATACAACTAATTCTTGCCTGCTTCATTCTTTAGGTGGTGCCAACCATGCTCCAGTAGCATGTTTCTCATGCATTCATCTATGATTTTATGCAAACATAACATATTACAAACACCTTCATGATTATGAATAATGAGTTTTCTCGACAGTGTGGTGACTAATTTTTGTCATCACACAAGGAAAAGAACCTTGAACGATATCACACACAATTTCATCACCCGTGCATGTAATGCTAAAGTGTGCTGGAGATCCTGTTGGCGGCGATTTCTCACCTCGCCACTGGTGAGACATGGGGTGTGGCTGGTAAGCACTGGAATCCAGCGAAGACATCAGTGGGGCTAGCTAATGAAGAGAAGAAGAAAACGGAGTACTTTCATGATAGCAACATCAATGGGGTTACATAAAACAGGCAGTATAGAGGCAAAATTTATGTTCAATTCTAAGGCATAGAGATCCCCATTCCAGTCTTTGTGAGAGAAACGTCACTGAAGGAAGAAACATAGAAACAGGACACAGGACATTGCACGAGTCAGTAGAAATTGACAAAAAACAATCAGCAAAAGCGGGGAATGAGTGGACATGGCAAGTGGGGAATTTCGCCAACCACCTCAGACCTGATGAAAATTAAGGGAAAAAGGAAATTATGTACATGATACTCTGATATTAAGAAAGGAAAACATGAAGATCCATTCAGATGGCACGATGAAAAGAATTTAAATTAGTCCATTCAAAGAAATGCCAAGGTTAAGAAAAAGCTCAATTTTCTGGAACGTCCCTGAAACATTCATGAAAAGAAAACATCATCAATTGTGATCATTTTCCCAATCTAATAAGAAGAAATTTTTTTAGTCAAAAGAGCTAACATGAGCTCAATTCACCGAAAATGTTACTTTCATTGCTGCGAGTGGAAATGTTTTGTCTTTGTGCGTCATCCTAAAAAAATTGTATGCGGATCAGCCAAGGGCATTTTGGCCACCTGCCTTGACCTTTTGTGTTCTGTTTGAGAAGGTTCTGACAAAGTCTACCACTTTTCAGAATGGTCGACAGAAGTGCCAAGAAACCGATTGATGTTTCGATACGGTTCAATTGTCTTTTTGACAGATATGGATTTAAATAAAATTGCGCCTCTATATTCTCGAAGCCCCCCAAATTCTTGGGTGGGCTTCTTAAAGCAGCCACTCATGGTGCGCCCTCGCATGCGCAGCTCGGCTCAAGCTCTGAGGACCCAACAGAAGACTCATTGTGATTCTCGTCACTTGTTATTGAAGTACACTTATTGCAAATCCTCAACTATTCTACTGGCCTGCACTTCATCCCAATGAACCACCTACGTTTCATCGGTGTAACATAGTAGAATGTTAGGGATTGGGAAAAGTTGATTATGTTGTAATGGGGGGGGAGCGAGTTGTGCCTTAGGTTGGGGAGAGTGGGAAATATGTTTTCCGTGGCATGTACAGATCGACCCTTATGACCATCCATGTTTGTTGCCCAACACACTGTCGCGTGTCTTGCATTTGGAAGCAAGACACGTGAGGCCTTGGAGGCTATCGCTGATGCTCTGACGACATTAGAGATGAAGTTCGCATTTTCCAACCTGCTGGCCCACGTCGGACAGAGCATCACACATCTCGACCGCGATCGCCAGCTGCAGGGCCTAGCCGCTCATGAGGCAAGTTGTAGATGCGACGAAGACGTTGCAGAGTGTAACCCAGGTTTGGGTCTTGCAGCAATCATAGCGCATTGCAACTGCAGTTGCCACTGCCGGTGGCAGCGACAACTTGCCTAAGTCGACGATTTCGGGGCCGGTCATGAACACGTCCTTCCTCCACAGTATGGAGATCTTTCAAAAGGGCATGAAGCTGACCGACTGGCTGAATCGCATGGAGCACTTTCTACGTGTCCACAAGGCTCCACTCAGCCAGTGGGGCGACCTTGCCATGACGCGGCTTGAAGACAAGCTCTTCAAGTATGTGGTCAAGGAGTGGACTGTGCAGTAGCCGCACCTCAAGTGGCAGCCCATGCTGTGGGAGGCCTTCTGTGTAATCATGCATAAGAAGTGCATCCAGTGTGAGGATGCACAGCGTGCCTTCCACAAAATCAAGGACTTGAGGCAGCTGGGTAGCTCGCTCAAAGCCTACTTGAGCGAGTTCACCACACTCGTGGAGGAAGCCGAAAGCTTCACCAAGGGCGATGGGACTCAGACCTTCAAGTACCCGGAGTGCATGCTCTTGGAGTACTTGTGTGACAGTCTTACCACGGAGAAGCTCAAGGACAAGACCACCACAACGGCAACCGGCCAGGCTTGGACAAGCTGGAGGGCGTTGTGGGACTACATGAGTGAGGTGTATTCAGCAAACCCGAAGCACTACTTGGACGTACGGCCAAACGCGCGTGCATAGCAAGGCCGTGACATGTGCATGGACGCTATGGGGGCTAGAGGAGCAGCCGAGCAGCGGGACGGGGCCAAGGGCAGGCAGCCTGCAAACCCTGTAGTCAAGAAGACTAGTATGCACAAGACCCCAAACCACAAGCGCAATCGCAACAATGATGAGCTGCAGGCGGCGCGTGAGCGTTGCAACACAGCATTCCGCAACGGGCTCTTCCACAATTTTATGCAGCTTGGTCACTTTAGGGCTCAGTTCCCTGAGGCTGATGGTGGTCAACAGGAGCCTGTAGTGTTAGCCGCAGAAGCAGCACCTCGTGGGGAGGGTGCAGCAGGAGGCCGCGGACAGGGCCGTGGACAGGGTCGCGGTCGCAGCAATTGGCCCGGCCATGGTAACGGACAAGGCCGTGGGACGGGTATTCCCCATCCCCAAGTGACGTTAGTGGGGACCACTCAGGGATAACACTGGATCAGGAGTGTGGGTTTATGTTTTCAGACGAGGATGTGAGACAATTTGATATATTGACAAGTTCATACTTCTCTGTTGTTTTCTCCCCACTTGTTGAACCTCATTCTACACATGCTGGCCGTCATTACACATTAAACCTTGCATCCTTGGATGAGATGCGTGATTGGATATGCTGAGTGGTGGCGACACCAACCATTGTGCCAGAATTGTGTGATAAAGTGATTGAAGCAAACACCCTTAAAACGATGAGTTCAATCACGTTCGCTGTTCCTTTGGTCGACGACTTTGAACTAGTTAAAGTTAAGGACTAGAAGGTGCTAGCCAAATGTACACGTGCCCACAAGATGTAGATGCGAGAAGGAGAATAATGGGAGCTGTGGTGTCCGCTGTCTAGATTCTGTGTTTATCATAAACTTGGCTTGCCATTATCGAGCCTGTTCACTCGGAAGAGTGGAGGCAACATGACGATGCAGTTCAAAGGACACCTACTTGGTTCTCCCACGAACATACTTGTTGACACTGGAGGAGATGACTCCATTGTTAGTCTTTGCTTTACCCCACAGGTTGGCCTGAAGTACGAGCCATCAAATGGCGCAGTTGTCGTCGGTGACAATCATACGGTACCCTTGATTGGTGCTTGTAATGCAAACATTTGTATTCAAGGGTACACACAGAGTATCACGTTAAAGGTACTCAACCTTCTTGACCCATTTGACGTGGTGCTCGGTGATCCCTAGCTCCATGAAAACAAGGATGTAATGTACTTTGAATCAAAGCGTTTGATCCTCCAAAAAGGACAGCGTCGCGTTACGTTGATCATGAGTACGGAATTATCGATGACCCAACTCAAAGTCCATGCCAGCTTGTCTGTGATGCAGGTCAAGAGACGTATGCGACAAGGTTGTCGATACTTCTTGGCTCATCTGCAAAAAGTGGAGGACGGCGTGTGGGAAGACACACCACAAGAGATCAAATCTCTATGAGCGAATTTCTTTGATGTATTCCAGGACCCACCGGCTCGGTTTCCACCAGAAAGACACATGGGCCACATGATTTCGCTACAACCGGAGGCAACTCCTCCGTTCAGACCCATGTACTTCCTTAGTCCAACAGAAAGGCGAGAGGCCAAATGCCAAATCAATGAGTACCTTGCAAAAGGATGGATCGCGCCATGTAGCTCGCCGTACGGTGTGCCGAACCTTTTTGTGAACAAGAAGGACGGTGGTTTACGCATGTGCGTGGACTATCGGGCGTTGAACAAGCTAACGGTAAAAAATTTATTCCCCTTACCGTGGATTGAGGACTTGTTTGACCAACTTAAAGGGGCAAAAGTGTTTTCGTCCTTGGATTGGTCTCAAGGGCATCATCAAATCCGCATCACGGAAGAGGATGTGTACAAAACCACTTTTCGAACGTACATGGGACACTATCAGTTCCGAGTGTTATGCTTCAGGCTTACAAATACCCCGGCAACCTTCCAAGGAGAAATGAACCAAAGGTTCACCAAGCAGCAATGTCAGTTTGTCTTGGTTTACCTGGATGACATATTGGTTTTCTCCAAATCCCTGGATGAGCACATAGAACAGCTGCGCAAAGTCCCCGTGATCCTTCGGGAACAGAAGTTGTAGTACAATTTTGCACAAGATGAGCTCCAATACCTTGGACACATCATTGGCAAGGATGGTATCCGTGTCGACCCATGAAAGTTCTAAGCCGTGGTGGATTGGCCATGCCCCAAAAATATTGGGCAAATTCGGTCTTTCCTTGGTCTTGCAAACTACTTTCGACGGTGTATGCAAGGATATTTGACCTTGATAGTACCACTAACCAAGCTCACGCAAAAGGACGTACGTTGGAATTGGACATCTGATTGCAAGAACGTCTTTGTCAAAGTCAGTGAGCTCCTCTCCATAGCGCCCGTACTAGCTCTTTTGGATCCATCACAGCCGTGGGAGATTAGATGTGATGTGTCAGTAGTAGCTCTCGGAGTTGTCCTCATGTAGAACGGTCACCCAGTTGCGTATGAGAGTCAGAAGCTCGTCCCTGCAGAAATGCAGTATACGAGTGGGAATTAAGAGCTCCTTGCGATAGTACATGCTTTCAAGACGTTACTACCTCAAGGGTGCTGAAGGGGGTGTGACGGTCGTGACCGACCATAACCCATTGGTGTTTTTCCAAACGCAACCAAACCTATCAAGACAACAGGCGCGTTGGAGCAAATACTTGAGCCAATTCTCGTTCACATGAGAATATCGGCCAGGACGCATCAACGTGGCTGATCCAATAAGCCGATAACCTGTGGAAATTAAATCAACCACCGAGGTTGGTGGGTGTTTTATGGCCATTTTAACAGCAACAGTTTAAACACCAGATCCCCCTACACCTCTGCAGCAACCACCACGAGAGATTATCCATTACAGCGGCTTTGTAAATAGGATTTGGATGGGATACTGTGTGGATTCATGGTTTCAAGACTCTCAAAATCTGGACAAGTACGGATTGGTGGAGGCCGCAAGAATATTCTGGCACGAAGAACAAGTTGTGCCAAACTCGGGAGACCTTTGAGAAACAACTTTAAAGTTTTTTTCCAGTTCCATGACCCGCCGATCGCAGGTCATGTAGGACCTAAAAAAACCGGACAGGCACTCTCGGGCCACTATTGGTAGCCAGGATGAAGTGTCGATGTCCGCAAGTATTGCATGACATGCGATCCATGTCTTGGAAAAATGCTAGTAACAAAAGGCCTACTTGACTCCTCAAACAGCTTCCCATTTCTGGGACGCCATGGGAGTGCATCAGCATGGACTTCATTATTGGTCTTCTGGACACGGCCCGTGGCCAGGATGCAATACTACATGTCATCTTCTGACAAAGGCGACACACTTCATTCCTACAACCACTGATGTGAAGACAGAGGAGACCCGCTCGTCTCTTCTTTGAGGGTGTCGTAAAGTACCACGGCTTGCCGTTGTGCATTTTCTCCGATCGAGATAAAAAATTTTCTAGTAAGTTCTGGAAAATGATGCACGAGTACTTCGGCAGTGAATCACAAATGTTGACAGTGGTTCACCCTCAAACTGACAAACAAACAGAGCGTATGATCCGCATGTACGTGGACCCTATCATAAATGAATGGGACGAATTCCTAGCACTGGCAGAGTTTGCACTGAATAACTTGGTGAACGAGTCCACACAGTTCACACCGTTTATGTTTAACAGTGGTCGACATCCAATGGTGACCTCTTCATTGGTGAAGAGCGAGAGTACAGGAGGACAGGTTCCTACTGCTGAAGCCTTTGCCGAGCGCATAGACTCCTTGTTGTAGGAGGCGAAGGGTCACCTTCACGCTGCTCCGCAATAACAAAAGGCATATGTAGACAAAAGTTGCCCTGAGGTCACGTTTGACATCGGTGAAAAAGTGTTGCTTAGCACTAAGAATCTTTGGCTGAAGTCGCAGGGGCGCAAAAACTTATACCCAAGTCGATTGGGCCGTTTCCCATTGTTGCACCCATCAGGCCAGTGGAATACTGAGTGTTGCTTCTGCCTAGTATGAAGTTAAATGACATGTTTCATGTGAGACTATTGGCTCCACACACGACAGAGGGTGTTAGAAATATTTGCTCTCTAACCTCGATTCTTGTTCCGGAAGGAATCCGGACAATCCGAGAAGAGGTTCAGAACATATCTAACAAGAGAGAATAAATCAACCGTCCAACGGTCCTCTGTAAACCATTACCAACCGAAGTGACGAAGAGTCACTCGCGTCCGGCTAGCGAAGAAGCCGTTGCTCTGAGTTCTGTCCTGTTCCTTTGTATATGTGGAGGATGTTCATTCCATCCAAAGTTTTACCAAAACAGTCCTCTCTATCTTGTTCCCCTTTGGTTTTGTGGCTTCGTCACCGTGTCCTCGCTCTACTCACTCCTTGCTCACTTTGCCTTCACCGACCATTCCCAGCTCACAACTCTTCGCTCCATCTCCCTTGCTCCTTCACTCAGCACACATCGACCCATCACTCACCTCGCTCTCGCTTTCTCTCACCGATTCCTATCTACCTCATGTCTTCGGCTCGTCGTGTCTCCTCAAGCTCAGCAACTAACTCTTTGGGAAATCTCACGCCTCCGTTGACGTACTTGTGCATGTCCCGTTGCTTCTGTCTCCTTCTGCTATTGCCGTCCCCGCTCCTTGCATTCCTCTGATATGGTATCAGAGCCTCGGGCAAAATCACCTGGTGCCCCTTGACCCAGTCTTCGCTTCACTGCTGCAACCACCGCACTTCTCGGTCTAGCACTCATCTGTCGTTGACGCCGCCAACTCGTGCCACTTAGCCTCACCAGCAATTGACATCATCAGCACTGCTTTAATTGCCCCTCAAAAGGACGCAGGGTGCAAGGCGTAGGGCTTGGTCGTCATCCCAACCGAGCCCTGCGCCCAAATTCGCGCCCGTGGCCAACAGTTGGTGATGCAATGTCGATAACAGTTGAAAACAGCTCTCAAGACGCTGCTTGTCGCCATCTTCCTCAAAGCTTCCTGCCGCCTGCCACTTGTCCTCTCTCATTCCCCAGCCATCATAAAACACCTTCGCCTTCCTCATCCGCTCCTCATCTACCTTATCTGCTTGATCTGCTCCATCTACATCAACCTCATCGCCTTCATCCTCTTGAGCCGCTCTCTCACACCCTTCCTCTCGTCGGCCGCAACAGCAGACTACTATCCGCCGTCAAGATTTCAAACACCACCAGCCTTCGTGCTCCTGTGGCGAGCCAACTAGGGAACAAGCCGTCAGTTTCCTGACATCCACGGACCAGCGTCGCTGCTCGCCTCATGACTTCCTCTGCTGTAGCCTACCTCCTCTCACTGCCAGGACATTGGACACCACCAGTCTTCCTCCTCACGCTTTGAGCCAACTAGGGAACAGGCCGTCACTCTCCTGATAGTAGAGCAGTCGGTTGCTCACGCCCACTACCACCTACCTCGCTGCTCCTTGCGTCTTCCACTATCATCGCTGCCTCATAAACTTCATCTCGCATCAGCCCCTTACAGTCGTCAGCATCCTCCGCTTCCTCAAGCCTACCTTCGCAACAGTCTCACCTCAGCTTCCTCTGGCCTCTTCAAGCCGCCTCTGCATCCGCCTCATCTGCATCATCATCAACGATGTCATCCTCCTCATTTACTACACACGTGGTTTCGTCCCTGCGCCCACTCTACCATCATCTGTTTCTACGCTTCCGCATAATTTCTCAGCTCGGCACAAGGCTCCGCCCGGTCGCATCGCCCATTTCGCGACGACCTGCGCCCACGCCAAAACTTTCGCAGTGCACACGGCTCGCCCCTGCGCCCATCCTTTTCATCAGCTCCTGCCTCCTCGACAGGAAACTTCACTATCTGTGACCAGCACAAGGATCTGCACGTGCTTTCTGTTGTCTTCACAACAGCCTGCACCCACGCCGGCAGCATATTTCTCGCAACGTGTTGGCCCCTGCCTTCCCCTTGCTATATTCTATCCCTCTCTTCAGCAGCACACGTGGTTCTACCCCTGCGTCTACTCCATCAGTGCTCATTCCTCTACCTCCAGCATCATCCTCTGCTCGGTACAAGGACTTGTCCGGTCGCATCGCCTACCGCGCGACGACCTGCGCCAACGCCAAAACTTCCGCAGTGCATGCGGTTCGTCCCTGCGCCCACTACTCATTCTCAGATTTTGCCTCCTTCATCAGCAATCTCTAGCATCTGTCGCCAGCACACGGATCTACACGAGCTAGCTGCCTGCCTCGCAACAGCCTGCACCCACGACGGCAGCAGATTTCTCGCGGCACGTCGGCTCCTGCCTTCCCCTTGTTGCATTCTATCCCTCTCCTCAGCAGTGCATGTGGTTCTTCCCATGCGCCCATCTCCTTCCTTCTTTGATCATCTGTCTACAGCATCACTTTGCCTCCACAAGTACAACTCTTGGCCTCCTTCAAAAACAGATCATCTTACGCGCTTAGGTTGTGGAAGACATTGGATCCTCTAATACAATGCCTCTCATCGCCGAAAGATCCCCTCTCCCAGCAGTCCGGCCACTCATTAACACTACCACCTGTATCTACGGGCCGGTTGACTTATCCTCCTTCCCCCTACACTTCCTCTCACAGTGCAAGGAACTGACACTCACTGCAAGTGGAGCCACCAATATTCTCCAGTGGTCACAAGACTTCTACAATCTCTTCCACCTCTACTACATCACAGGTGTTCCAATCTCCTACACTCTTCAACACTACCCTCTCTACAAAGGAGGTGGACGCTTTCCTGTAAACTTCCACTCCACACTGGTGCCCTTTGTAGAGGAAAAGATTCGGGGTGTACTACTCAGCATTACTGCTCCCATCTTCCATCCCCTAAACCGCAAACGCACATACACCCTCAGCAAAATGGGTAAAGACCTACTTCACGCATGCTGTTGCCCCATTCCTCCACCAGCCCACGCGCCACCAAGATTGCAACACTGCCAAGTGGTGGCATCTGCTCGGGTCTGACTGGTTCGTGACTGCTACAAGAACACCTCCCAGGGACCATACGCCCGACCATCAAGTGCCCTGGCAGGCCCCAGGAGGAAGCCAACTTCACAAGAATCGAGTCAGATTCAGGGAGGGTGTCGGAAATATTTGCTCTCCGACCTCAAATCTTATTCCGGAGGGGTCCCGGATAATCCAAGAAGAGGTCCAAAACCTCTCTCTCAAGAGAGAAAAATAAACCAACGGTCCTCTGTGAACCGTTACCAACCAAAGTGACAAAAGAGCACTCGCATCCGGCTAGCAAAGAAGCCGTTGCACTGAGTTCTGCCCTGTTTCTTTGTATATATGGAGGATGTTTATTCCCTCCAAAGTTTAACCAGAACAATCATCTCTATTATGTTCCCCTTTCGTTCCGTAGCTTTGCCGCCGTGTCCTCGCTCTGCTCGCTCCTTGCTCACTTCGCCTTCACCGACCATTCCCAGCTCACAACTCTTCACTCCATCTCCCTTGCTCCTTCACTCAGCACGCATCGACCCATCACTCGCCTCGCTCTCGCTTTCTCTCACCGACTCCTGCCTACCTCACGTCTTCGGCTCCTCGTGTCTCCTCAAGCTCTGCGACTAACTCCTCGGGACATCTCACGCCTCCGCTGACGTATTTGTGCATGCCCCTTTGCTTCTGTCTGCTTCTGCTATTGCTGTCCCCGCTCCTTACATTCTTATAACAGAGGGAAAAATTCAGCCACCACCGGTAGTCCTTGTTGCCGATGGCCAATACGAGGTTCTTCCCCTACTTCAACACCGAGAGCATACACTCCGGTCGTGGGTTGTTAGGGAATACCTCGTTCATTGGGCCGGGTGTGGACGTGAACATAACTCATGAGAGCCCAAATCTTGGTTGTCCATAGGGGTGGTCAAAGAGTATTGTACTGAGCATGCAGCTTGCACAGATCGACTCGTGTCTGGGGGCACCACCTGAACGCGAAAAAAAAGTGAAAAGCATTCCCGTATGGAATGTTGTTCTATATCTATATCTATATCTATATCTATATCTATATCTATATCTATATCTATATCTATATATCTATATCTATATCTATATCTATATCTATATCTATATCTATATCTATATCTATATCTATATCTA
>SZWC01040348.1:1107-12018 GCA_023375785.1 Penium margaritaceum
CACCTCTGTTGTTTCTGTTGGGATACTGTTTCTGCCCGCTGCTATCAGTGTTGTGCGCTTCCACTGCCAATATGCCTAGCCACTGCTCGCAACTTTTTCCATGAGTTGTTGCGTGCTGCTTCTCTGTTTTTTGCTTTCACATGTGGTAGTTAGACAAGCTGTTGCTGCTACCTAGTGTTGTCGTTCCTGCTTTTTTTGGCTGGTGTAGCTTGTCACTGCCGTAACTCTATTTTCTATGAAGCTTACAGTAACTCATGTTGCCACTGACACTGTTTTCATCCACTCTAGCGGTTGCATGGTGACACTTGTGCTGCCAAATTCGGGGAGACGTTTCTACTACTAGCATATGTTGTGATGAGTCCCACAATACAGCTTCTGTATTCACTCTCACTATTCCTGCCTCACCAGTGTCTCACCAGTGCAGCTCAGCAAGAGAAATCTAGCTGTTCTAAAACCATGAGAGACTAATGAGAAGCTTCCTAGTCTTGCTGTCGCTGAGGTGGTGACACCGTCATACGAGCTAACGTAGTAGCAAGCAACAGGTGCACGGAATAGGAAGGGTTACACTAAGGAGATGCAAAAACTCTCATAAGCTCCACTAACTTGGCAATGCAAAGAAAAACTACAACCAACAAGGGCAAGACATGAATACCTTCAGTGGCACACAGCGAGTGGAACACACAACAGTGACCATTTGTCCAAAACCCACTACCTTTGCCAAACATCTATGCACTGGCATCCAAACGTAACACCGTCTGAACTTGGAGATGTAGAATCTTAAGGCGGATGCTACAACGGGTCACACACACAAAGTTCTAGCACCAATCACTGGACACTAAATGCAAAACATGCAAATCATACTCAAGAGGCAGTCCAGCATGAAAAATGTAGCAGCTATAGGAAAACCATACAGCACCCCAGCAAGCATCCGGAATGTCATGGAGCTATCTGGCAGCTGCTGGTGGGTGGGGTTATTAACCGTCAATTCTCCGATGCCATCTGGGTCTGCATCAGGTGTTTGCACCAGCATGGACACAACTGAGTGGTCACAGTAAGTTGTACTGACAAATGGGGATGGCTCACATCACGCTGAGGAGCGTGTCAAAGCTGGAAGACACGTCAGACGCAATAGGAGAAGGATCAAAAGAGGAAGGAGCCGAGCCAGAGAAAGGTGGCCGTGACCCAGCAAAACCGAAGGTTGGAACAAACCCATCTCCCCAAGCCGAAGGAGCAAGGTCAAGGAAGAAGGTGGAGCGACACAGGACAGGTTGGGAGGAAATACATCCTCAAAGAAGAGGGTGTCATGGGACTAGACGACACGGGTGCGATCGGGGTCCCAAAAGCTCCCTGCCTTGGAAAATGGGTGAGACCCCAAGAAAGGTGCACAAACGATAGTGCGGGCTGAGTTTGCCGTCACGAGGGTCTTCAGAGAGTTAGGAAGCTACACAGCCCCAGACACGAGCAAGGCAGAGGTCCGGGCAATGACCAAACCTGCGCTCAAACGACATGACATGACGGGTAAGGGGACAGTGAGGAACACGTATCTAGACCCACGTCATGTAGGACATGGCTTCAAAAGAGATGAAGAGGAAAGGTCAGGCGCATTGAGAAAGGTACGCACACCATCAGTATGATTTTTGTTCCAGCGTTCAGACATGCCATTTTGCTATGGTGTGTAGGGAGCCGTTGCTGAAATGGTCACCCCTCGAGACATGAGAAAACGGGAAGTGGGACCGATGAATTCACCACCACGGTCACAACAGAAGACACGGAGATGGAGACTACAAGAAAGTTTAGCTAGGGGACGCAATGACTCAAGAGTGGAGCAAATGTCACTCTTCTGTTTGAGGGCAAAGACCCAATGCATGCAAGAGAAGTCATAAGTGCGACAAAGAACATAGCGACCTATCCCCCTACAAGACTCAGAGGTGGAGAAGGGAGAGCAGTGCATTTTTTCTTGAGCACAGTCAAGGCAGTCAGGGGGGCAAGGGGCAGGGAACGTGGCAGAAACAAGACCGTCTGTTGGAAGTACACGAAGGAGGCTATCAATGGTAGTAGTGTGAATGTGGCACAGGCGGCGGTGCAGCAGCTGTGCATGTGCAAGGGAAAGGGACCGAACAACATGCACAAGAGCAGCAGTGGCAGAAGGAGGTGCAAAGGTGGGAACATGGAACAGACGATTATAGCATTTTCCCTACACGAGAATGCGGCCACAGGTGCGATGCAAGACAGAGACAATGCCACAACTAGAGGAGAAGTCCATGCCCTAGTTGTCGAGTGTCGTAACAGAGAGAAGGCTCAACTCAAGAAGTGCAACATGCAGGATGTCCGGCAACAACAGCTCCCCCCAAGGCCAACGAAGCGCACGACCCCAACTCCTTGAACCGGGAGCAGCTGGCCAGAGCCGGTGCAAACAAAGCAAACAGAGCCAACAGGGCCTGAGGGAGATGGAGGACGCACACGATGAAGTCATGTGGTGGGTGGCTACGGAGTCACGGACCCAGAAGCTACCCGACGCACGAACAGTGGAGGGATCATGACTCACAGCAGTAATGGCCGCGTGCGGAGAGACATGATGACCATATGCAGCAAGACAGCGAGGTAAGCACACAGACTATCAGTCCTCAATCCATAAGATATCAGCACGTTGACATCAGAGAGCATGACCGTACGTTGGACCAAGCAACTCCGACCCGGAGCACCCACTCTCACCTCCCTAATCACAAAGGTAACGTTGGTGGACAGCGTGAGAAAGCGCAACATCCAACTGGTGCTCATCCTCAGGTGAATCCAAGATGATGAAGACACCGGGAGGGGAACGGCGGGGCGGATAGAATGGAGAAGCACAGGTAGGAGGAGAGTAGGCGCCGGATGGGGTACCGTAGAAGATCGGCCGTCCATACCCAGGGGGCCAACCCCACAGGTAAGGAGATAGGAGTGGAGCAGCAGTAGCGGTGCTCTAGGCTACGGCCTTAGCTGTGACAGGGGCGCTGCGACTTATCAGAGTAGTGGAGATGGAGACACGACGGGTGCTCCTAGAGCCACAGGAGGAGCGCGCCTAGTGTGCTTTCATGGCAAAGGCAAGGCACTCGTTGTCTAGCGGTGATGGGCACTTGGGTGCAGAGTGGCCGACACTGCCATACTTCCATCACATGACAGTGGTGGGAGTGGAAGAGGAGGCGGAGTTGTTGCCAAACCCCTTCCCCTTGCCACGACTCATCTGGCCTCCAGAGCCAGAGCCACTGGCACCTGTGCCCCGATCGCGACCACGACCGCCATCCCCCCTTGACTAAGAAGAGACGTTGCTGAGGGGGAAAGATGAGGATGAAGAGGTAGAGGGTGATGAGGTGGTAGGAAGTTCATTGGTGGCAGCTACAGTAGCTACATGATGGATGAGCTTGTTTTGGAGGGCGCTCCACAAGTCAGTGAGACGCTGGGAGGTAAACTCCCAAATAGCCCCAATGTCGGGGGGAGTATCATTAGGTACGGGCTCAGCAGCAAGACGCTTGAGCTCGAAAGCTTTCACCTCCCTGAAGATGTCAAAGTATACGGGGATGAAGTCGTTGACGATGGAAAGGACAGCTAAGAGTTGTCCAGGGGCCGCCTTGCCAAGATCACGTAGAAGGCGGATGCTACGGGCCCAGTAGGCATCCATAGTCTCGTCAACACGCATCGAGAGAGTGTTGAACTGTACTGTGAGGAAATTCTGTGTATCGTGCCCACTGACCGTGGTGCGACGCTTGATGAGTGCATACGTGCCAACAGGGTCAGATGGCGTGCGGCGGGGTGTGTCAGCATTGTATGACCCAATCTCATCAGTGATTCCATCAAGTCCAGCTCAAATAAGAGCATGAACAGCACATGGAGAGTCAGCATCAATGGGCACAAAGGGGGGGTAAGCACAAGGATTGGGTGCATGGTGGTAATCTCAAAGCTGTTCACCCTGTGCCGAGGCACTGAAGCAAACCTCCCATGAACCAAAGGTGAGGTTAGAGGGGAAGTGGGGTTGTGCGGAGTCTAAGTGAGGCTTGCGCTACGTTGGCTATGGAAGGGCTTTGGCAGTTGCAGCGCCTGCTGGAGCTACAACAACAAGAGAGTTGGAAGTGATCGAGCCAGTCGTGTTTGATGCGGAAGCTGATGAGGTGGAGAACGCAGCGGCAATGTCAGCACCAGCGGATGCAGCGTGTGTGGAGAGCAATGCAGGCTGCAAGCGATTGAGAACCAGATCAGCGATGTGATCGGCAAAAGTCTCCTGGTCACCCTGTTCAGTGCGTACTTTCTCTTCTACAACGCGATGTTTAGTGAGGGCTGTCTGAAGAGTAGCACGCTCTCTTTGAAGCTCCTCCTACAGGGTTGCATACTGGTCATCATCATNCAGTTGCAGCGCCTGCTGGAGCTACAACAACAAGAGAGTTGGAAGTGATCGAGCCAGTCGTGTTTGATGCGGAAGCTGATGAGGTGGAGAACGCAGCGGCAATGTCAGCACCAGCGGATGCAGCGTGTGTGGAGAGCAATGCAGGCTGCAAGCGATTGAGAACCAGATCAGCGATGTGATCGGCAAAAGTCTCCTGGTCACCCTGTTCAGTGCGTACTTTCTCTTCTACAACGCGATGTTTAGTGAGGGCTGTCTGAAGAGTAGCACGCTCTCTTTGAAGCTCCCCCTACAGGGTTGCATACTGGTCATCATCATCCGGCACGGTGAGCGGGGTAAGTCTCAACCAAAGAGTTTTTCAACACAATTTCCCTTGCCCCAGTGGGCGTGGGAAAGCAAGGGAGTGTGTAGGTTGGCTAGGTAGTGCTGCAGAACAAAGAATGGAGTGCACACACGGCCACGAGAGAGGTGAGGGGAGAGGAAGAGAGGGATAACCAAGAACCAAGTGGATGGTAGCTCACCATAGCTAACGACGGAGTCCAAACAAGGGTGGTGGCACAGGTGCTGCTGAAGCTACGATGACTTCAACAAAGGAGGATGCTGAGACGATGAGGCAGGTGACTCCAACGAGGACAGCACTTGTAAGGGTGGAGACAGTACCTGCAGCTACAACGAGGATGCGGATCTGCTGGCCAAGAGATGATGTAGCTGAAGAAGACACATGAGAAATAGAGGTCTGGATTGAGACAGTAGCGCTAGAAATTACAATGGCAGTTGAGGCCGTTGCAGCCGCGATAGAGTTTGCAGCTGCTGTGACCTGCGTGGCAATGTTGACTGAGATGGCTAGAAGGGGTCCATGGTCCACGCCAGCGGCGGTGTAGGTGTCAACTACCCTATCGGCAGCAGTGCTGGCAGGCGCACGCACAGCACGCACTACAGCAGCAAAGGTCAAGGAGACAGCAACACTGGAAACAAGTGTTGCTTCCAGAACAGCAAAGATGTCAGACTATCCTGGAGATGCACCAACTGCCTGAGAGGTAGCGGGGGATGGGGTGCAACGTGAGGTTACCTTGGCTGGTTCTGCTGCGGCTGCTACTGCTAGTGGTGTTGTTCCAACAAGGTCGACATGCGGACCCTGTCGCATGTCTTACGGGGAATGGGATTGCTTACGATGGATGGAAGACGACGTTGTTCGCGTAGCAGTGTCGTGGCTGGCGCATTCTGTGCTGTTGGTGAGTCCTCAGAGGCAGATTGACGAAAGGCTGCGTACTTTGCGGCGTCAGCGTGAGCCTCGTCGTCAGCCGGGTCGTAGTCCTCCCCGGGATGGTAGCCTGGGCTGTCACAGCCACGGTGACAGGACCACGCCTTGAGCCCCGCCCAGTCCGCTTCATCCTTGTAGCGTTTGAGTGCTCGTTGATTCAAGCGTGTGTGTCTTGAGGTGAAGCCAGGGTGGCGGCTCAGGCCGCAGGTGCGGCTGCTCCTGCTGCTGCTGCTGTGTGTACTGGAAGCAATCTCCAGCGACTACCTTACAATGGGGTAAGCAGTGCGTGCAGCGTAAGTGGGCAGCAAGAGTACCGTGAGATTGTGGACCATGCAAGCTGGCGATGTGTAAGGCGCTGGGATGGCAGAGATGTTCGTTGCCGCTGTGATGTGTCTGTGACCTTCGGCTGTGGAGCTGTGAGGTTGTTAAGGCAACGCAGCGAGGTGCAGCAGGACGGCGGAACAGTAGTCCCGAGCAGTAGAGTTTTGGTGATGCTTGGCTGCAGAGCTACTGGTTGCACCTTGCGGCTAGCTGCCTTAGGAGTGCAGTGATGCGGTAATGTTGTGCTGCTAAGCTGTAGATCTCCGAGAACGTGGGCCTGGAGAGATCGAGGCAGCGAAGGTGTAGGACCATGGGCTGTGGGTCCGCTGTGCAGCAAATGCTTGAACGATGCAGTGAGAATATGCCTCAATGCTATGATGCTGCGGATTGAGGACTTCACTGCTTCAAGCTGCGGGCTTTGCAAAACTGTTCCGTGGCACAGTGGTGAACCGTGCGACGGCCATCAATTTCACAGAGAGGTGCGATTACGGGGAGGACCCGTTGTGGTAACAGCGAGGCCACAACGTTGCGTGTTTCATAGACACAACCAACAGCGGTCTGGCCTCGCTTTATGTGATGCACAAGCCAAGTGTGCACCCATTGATTTGTAGATGCTCGCTCCCCCTCCCCAACTCTTTGTCTTGCGTCTAAGTGTTGTGATTTATGACGTTCCTTTCGACATGTACAGTTTACTGTGACCACTCGGCCGTGTCCTTACTTGTGCAGATCCCTGATGTGGACCCTGGTGGTACCGGTGCGTCATCTGGTGGTGGACTACCAGCTTGGAGCTGACCACTGACCATTCCACAGCTCTGGACGCTGCCCAGGACCTCCTACAGTTTTTCTGCAGCACGTAGGGGTTTATCTGTGGACTGGTCGTGGGCCCTATTTGTATGGCTTTGCATTGTGTGTCTACTGTTTGATGTTGGATGCATGCATGTGACCAGTCGTAGCTTCCGGCTTGTGATTCTACACGTCTAGGTTTAGACGGCGTAGTGTTCTGACATGTCTGCGCTAAGTCACGGCCGAAATAGTGGTTTTGGGCCGGTTTTAGGACAGATCTTGTACTGCCACATGGAACACCCGCTGTGCGTCGGGGCAGGTACTTATGCCATGGACCTGTCATTTGTCATTTCTCTCTGCAAAATGCTATAAAAGCATTATGACACTTTGCCTCGTGTCTCCTAGCCAGACCCTTGCCGCTGTGTGTACGACTTGTGACTGTCGTCACTGTCTGACGAGGCACTGACGCCTAGGTCAGCAATCGTGTTGCTAGGAAGCTTCCACGCATCTCCTCATGGTATCAGAGCGATGAGACGGTTCTTGCCGAGCTGCACAACAGAGACGCAGCAGAGCAACAGTAGTGAGCTTCACCGCTGCAGCCGATCCACGAGGACCTGTCGACGACAGTCGACTGCCGTCGACGTCATCCACCTTCAGCACGTGAGAGTGCATCAGCAGCAGCCGCTAGCAGCAATAGGCAACAGCTGTAGCAGGCGGCAGCCACTAGCAGCTGTTGACATTGGCACTAGCAGCGGCAACACCAGGCCGCTGTCATAGTAGGCGGTGACGGGCAGCAGCAGCAGCAGTGCGGGACAGCAACAACACGTATCAGCAACAGTGCGTAGCAGGAGCAGTGCGTAGCACCGCTGTGCAGCACCGGCGGCAGCAACGGCGGGCAGTAGCAGCATGCAGCAACAGCAGCATTCAGCAGCAGCAATAGTAGCATACATCAGCAACAGTAGCAGTAGTGGAGCAGAGCAATAGCACAGCAGTAGCATGCGGTGGCAACAGCGCGCGATGACAGCAGCGTGCAGCAGCCGTAACGTGCAGCAACAGTAGCAGCAACGCGCAGCTGCTGCCACAGCTGCGTACGCAGCCGCATAGCTGCTGCTACAGGTGCCGACGCAGGAGCATCAACACCTGAGCGGAAGTTGCTACGGACCTTCCGTGCAGCTTCCGCGCGGTTGCTGCAGAGTAGCCACCCCCGCGCAGCAAGGCAATCGTGAGGGTTGTCACCCAAAAAAAAGGTGGGTTGTACCGATGTCAGCATTTTTCTTGCTGACATCATCAGATCCGTGTTGACGTCAGCAAACCCTTGCTGACATCAAGGATTAGTCAAATTTTGGTTGGAAAAGTCAAAAGTTGCCAGGCTTTAAAATCCTCGAGAAACGCTGACGGTTTTGTAATCCGGGCACTTTGACATCCTGGCCCATACGGAGCTCTGACACGGCTCCGACCAGTGATAAGTGCAAAAGACCACTAGATCCCTTTTTGCCCTCCTCAGGGGTCATGCGCCCACGCTCCCAGGCTATTGAGGACCTGCGGAGCCAGCAGGACGACATGTGTCGTCTGTAGCAGCACTAGACAGACGCCATCTGTACGCTCACTGAGCTCCTTCTTGGTCATTCCATCGCCCCACGCCAGACCTTTGAGGGACCGGTCGGTGTTGCACCCTCCGCACAGCAATCAACACCAGCGCCGGTGACAAGATCAGGACGCGACCCGCCATCTCCCGATCCTTGGGATGAGGACCCCGACATGCCATACATGGAGGGTGGCTCTCACGAGAGAGATTCGTGTGCTTTAGGAGCGTCTCCGACAGCTCCAGACGAGCTCTCGGCCCCCACACATGTCTCGTTTCGTTTTTCCCGAGATCCGATCCTCGCCTGATCTCCACCCCAACGATTTTCCTCTTCTCGATGTCTTTCCCATCCCTCGTCCTTCTTAGCCTACGGTTGCTCTCCTTATGGAGCGGCAACCCAAGGATTTCTAGACACCGCCCCCAAAGTATGTCAGCGAGGACGGTTTCAACTGCTGGCAGATCCTTTGCCAGGTTTGGGCCACTTCAAAGGGAGTGTGGCCCTACTATCATAGTCCGTATCAGATCACGGATCGAGCATAGGTGTCATCAGCGGCCAGGGCGATGCACGGACTCCTTTACGCCATGCCGCGCGAGATCGTTGTAGACTTCCGCTCGTTCCTTGTAGAGGTCGGCACAGGCACAGGTGCTGATCCACGTGGAGGCTAGGACCTGGCATTATCATTGCTTCCTACAGAGACACACGCCACCCGCGCCGCCCACATTCGTGCTTTTCACTCCCTTCGTCAGGGACCTGCCGAGTCTGCAGCCGACTACTGGCGACGCGCCATGCGCATCTACACGCGCCTTGGGACCTCAAGAGGTACACAACTGTGGGCACTCCGCACGATCATGTCGGAGTTCGCCTTGAGCACGCAGAAACATTCACAAGGTATAGGGACGCCGTGCTCGAGCCCTTCTCCACCTCTCTGTAGCTTCTTCCCTAGGTACATCAGCTTTTCCTCTAGGTGACTTCCGCCCGTAAGGCAGTCGTGGCTCATCAGGAGAGTCCCCTTGCTGCAGCAGTCATCGCATCACCACCGACACCCCTCTTGTGGTCTACTCATCTATCCTCTGGCACGTCCTCCTCTTCCTCTTCCACCCGGATTACCCCGACTCAGACACAGGTTGTGGCAGCAACAGCACAAGGGAAGAAGGGGAGACAAAGGAGGACCCTGCGGGCACGTCTTACGATCATCGGATCTCTGATGTACCTGGCCACTACCACACGTCCTGACATCGCCTTTGCCGTCAACCTCCTTGCACAGTTTCCGCAGGCTCCACGCGCTAGAGCCCTTCATGCAGTTGTGCGAGTGGTGAGATACGTGGTCTCCACAGCGTTCCTCGGACTCTACTTTCGCCGACAATGTTTGGTGGTCCTCGACGGCTACACCGACAACGACAGGGCCTGGAGACCACATGGACACAGCCGCACCAGTTACGTGTTCCTGCTGCGTGGTACCGCTGTCACCTGGTGCAGCGGGAAGCAAGGCTACATTGAACGTAGCTCATCGGAGGCATAGTATAATGCTCTGGGTGCAGGGGTCGCTGAGGCAGTATGGCTGCAGTGCCTGTTCCTTGAGTTGGGTCAGTAGTACTTGCCATTGTGCTTCGTTGCGGCAACCAGAGTGCTCTTGCTATTGCGGGGAACTCTGGTGTCTTTTACGCTCGCATGAAGCACATTGGGGTTGAGGATCACTTTGTGCGTGATCTGGTGGGCGACACGTGATCTCCATCATATTGGTTGGCACTGACATGCAGCGTGCTGACTTTTGGTCGCTGCCCGGGACCTCCTACAGTTTTTCTACAGCTCGTAGAAGTTTATCGATGGACTAGTCGTGGGCCCGATTTACATTTTTTTTCGTTGTGTGTCCACTGTTTGATGCCAGATGCGTACATGTGACCAGTCATAGCGTCCCAGCTTGTGATTCTGCGCGTCTAGGTTCAGACGGCGTAGCGTTCTGACATGTCTGCACTGAGTTACGACCAAAACAGTGGTTTTCGGCCGGTTTTATCACATATCTTGTGCTATCGCGTGCGACACCCGCTATGCGCCGCGGCAGGTACTTATGCCATGGACCTGTCATTTGTTATTTCTCTCTGCAAAATGCTATTGAAGCATTGTGACACTTTGCCTTGTGTCTCCTAGCCAGACCCTTGCCGCTGTGTGTACGACTTGTGACTGTTGTCACTGTCTGGCCAGGCACTGACACCTAGTCGACGGCTGTGTTGCTAGAAAGCTTCCACGCATCTTCTCAATAGGTGCAAACTCCACATCCATGGCGTGAGTGTGGCTCGGGTAGCTCCCCACGCGTTCTTCCTCCCCCACACTCCTAGCAGGCACATTCAAGACGAACTGTGGGAACATTGTAGTAAAAGACCACAGTTTCAGTTGCGCGTGCACTTTGGGTTTGGTATCCTTCTGCTGTTGTGACCCATGGTGGATATCTTGTGCCACCATCTCATGCAAAACACTGTCATGCACATCTCTTCTTAGCACATAGCAGTTGAATGAATGCGTGACAACAAAGGCTATGTGGAATGGTGTTGCAACGCAAAAAGAAGGGCTGGCGTGGGGGAAGGAGAGGTGGGGGC
>SZWC01040354.1:0-12015 GCA_023375785.1 Penium margaritaceum
GACTGCACATGAATGCCACAAGGGCCGTGAGCAAAGCACAGTAGTGGCAGGAGAAGTAGCAAAAACGGCAATGGTGGCAGTAATAGCGCTTGCGGAAGCAATAGCAACAGCTACGGAGGCAGCTGTAGTGGCTGCAGCAGCAGCAGCCGTAGTAGTAGTAGTAGTAGTAGTAGTAGTAGTAGTAGTAGTAGTAGTAGTAGTAGTAGTAGTAGTAGTAGTAGTAGTAGAAGTAGTAGTAGTATTAGTAGTAGTAGTAGTAGTAGTAGTAGTAGTAGTAGTAGTAGTAGTAGTAGTAGTAGTAGTAGTAGTAGTAGTAGTAGTAGTAGTAGTAGTAGTAGTAGTAGTAGTAGCAGCAGCAATAGCAGCAGCAAAAGTAGTAGTAGCAGCAACAGCTACTACTGTGCTGAGTAGCAGCAGCGATTGCAGTTGTAGCAACAGAGGTTGCGGTGACAGCAGGTGCAGCAGCAATAGCATAGTAGTAGCAGTAGTAAAAGAAGCAACAATAGTCGCAACAGCATCAGCAGCGGCAGCTGCTGTGTGCAGTGGAAGTAGCAGCAGCAGCAACAGTGGAAGAAACAACAGTAGCAGCAACCGCAGCAGCTGCACCTGCCACCGTAGATGCTGCTGCCAAAGGGGCCTTGCAGCCCTCCTCCAAGGGCCCCCTCAGAGGGGCCCCATTAAGCCCCTCCAGAGGGGCCCCCTTGGAGGGGCAATGTTGGCCCCGTCGACCCCTTCGGCCCCATTGGCCCCTGTCAACCTACTGACGGAGGGGCGGGTCCAGAGGGGCGGAGAAATCCCCCCCCTCTCTTTGCTTCGTCCTGCCCCTTAGCCCCACTTTGCTCGCTTGAAGTGAGCAAGGGAGGGATCTCTTTCAGGTTTTTCTTTTGCGAGTGAGGGGCTTCTTCAGCTTCACTGCCCGATCCATCCCAAGCAGCTACCATTCTTTCGATCCTTCATTCTGCCACCATGCCCCCTTTGGATGATTCATCTTCCGGTGGCCCGTCTCAAGTGCGGCGTCGTCATTGTCGCACGACCCGTCGTGCTTGACCAAGCTCAGATTGTTTGTCCGCTCCTAGGGCTACTTTTGCTCATCCTGTCGAGGATGATAGTGGCTTCCAGGGACAGCTAGTCACATTGATATGGGTAGACTCAGCACCTTCACGTAAGAGCAACATCCCGGAGTCTCCTCATGCAGATGCGGATGCCACGGTATTGATACATGACGTCGAATCAGACCCAAACATGGTGTTGATGGTGGAGACATGCTTGTCATCGAAGGCGACTTCCACGCCCGGGCAAGAGCAGGACCTTCTATAGAAGCAGATTGCATCAAGAGCGTTGTAGGCCTAGAGTCCCTGGGTGGTGACAGTCACGGCTCCGACTGGTGGTGGCCTGGTAGTAGCATAGGAGCCCCATACAGCCCAGGATGCCTCTTGCGGACTTCCAGGGGAGTTGGTACAGCAGACTCACACCAGCTTGGCAGCGGTCCCAATGCAAGAGGCATGCATCTCCTTGAGGTTGACTTCTACATCGGGGCAGGAGCCGGACATTTTGTAGCAGCAGATTGTATCAAGAGTGGTGTAGGCCCCAGGTCCCTGGACGGTGCCACTCTTGGCCCCAACCTGTGGTGGCCCGGTGGTAGCAGAGGAGCCCCGTACGGCCCAAGATGCCTCTTCCGGACTCCCGACAGAGTTGTTCCAGCAGGTTCACACTAGCCCGGCAGCGATCACAGTGCAAGAGTAGAGTGGATCCGCTGGTCTTTCATACATGGAGGCATTCTTGAGAGGTGTGCTATTGAAAGAGATCACCAAATCTTGTGCTTTAGCAGACAGAGCACAATCGACCCTCTCATTGGTGTTGCCTAAGGACAAGCTTCAACGCCAGTAGTTGTCCATGTTCCTAGAGTCTGCGGGGTCCAGTACACATGGCGGAGTGGCGGCACAAATGATGCATTCAGATGATGGTCCTCACTCCATCATCAAGCGAGTGACAGCGACTAGTCTTCCCGGCGAGATGGTGCGTGAGCGCCGACTACGCTCGTTAGTTGCCTTGACGGGCATTCGATCAACTGTCAATCCGAAGTTGTGCATGGTTGTATCCACTCAGCCGGAAGTTGGGGACAGTGTCACAGTCCAGACCAGGCGGATGGAGTCACCTCGTCAACAGCAGCTCAATTCTGCTCTCACGTGTTCATCCATTGGTGACCCTTCTGATTACATTGATGATAAGAGTGGTAGAACCTACAGGAACAAATTTTCTACATGCTCCATGGACTCACACGACTCTACCTTCTCTTTCTCTCTCAACACGCGAGCAATCATCCCTCCTCGTCTCAAAGACACAAGCTACGGTCGGGATGCAACGTCTTCAATTGTATCTATTTCTCCAGCATCTCAGCAAGATGCAAGTTTGGTTGACCCCCAGGAGGATGCAACAGCACCAAATCCATCTTCTTCAGCAGCAGATACACAGATGGAGTTGTACACATGAGTTCTGCAGTCACGCATGCAGCATTCAGTGAGGCAGAGTATGCCCTATGCGAGAGAGAGACATGGGCCACCTTTGCATGTCCAAGGCAGATTACGCTGACTTACAAGAGCGCGTAGAGATGCTTCAGCGGGAGTTGTCAGCGCATTGGGAGAGCACATCTACTAGAATGGACTTTCCACCATCAAGACCTCCTACACTTATCATAGGGGAGTATCCTGTACCAGCTCCAAGCGTGGCGTTAGATGGAGACACTGACAGAGGACAGGTGAGCATGCCGGCAATTTTTTCAATCCTTGCTCCCAAAGACTCCATCATCGCTCCTCTTTCTACTCCTGCTTCCATCACGCACCTTCATCCACCTGCTTTAGCTGCTCCATCATCATCTTCGTCCATGTGTGGTGGTACGATTCATCGTTCAAGCCCTCCTCCTCTTATTGAAGTGCACCCTTGTGCTTTAGGGTGCTCAATCCGGCCTCGGAGGCCAGCTCCGCCACTTCATCCACGCTTGCATGCTGCTCCTCCATTCCCTTTCCTTTGACATACATAGATGCATCACAGTAGAGCGGAGAGAGGATAGAGTGAGTTGGGACCCTCGGCAGTCACACGAGGATTGGTACACTCCACGTGATGCAGGGGCAACGTGAGGAGCCGTAACTGGAGACACCACTTCCTCTTTGATTGTGGGAGAAGACTCGTACGTGGCAGGAGAACTATCTCTACGTGATGGAGAGACCATATGTTGTATCGCCCAGGATCTGTTCTTTTTCAGACACGGTATCAGCATCTCCATCGAGGACATTGGCGACAGGTTCATTTGCCTAGAGGGGTTGTTGTGTGGACCTAAACCTGACGCGACCTCATGGGAGATGCATGGCAAGGTGTCCATGCTTTGCCATGAGCGCAGTATAGCAGCCAGCGTGTGGCTCATGCTACGTGCCTGCACAGTTGCATGTGATTGCACGTGATTGCATGTGGATGGTAGCATAATGTTTGTCAAGACCCAGACACTTGGTGGGTTGTACCAGTGTCACGAGGAGACCATGTGATTGTATGCCTTGGTGTGTGGCCATAATCCGTGTGGCATCTTCATGCAAGCTGGATTTCTCATCGTGGTCGAGACCTGGACATGTGGTGGGTTACGCCCGTGTTGCAATGAAATCCTCCTATGATCTTGTGTGAGCCCACCCACTCGGATTCAATCCAAGGGTGGCTTCTCACCAATGCACAACCAACGTCTAACACGGTGGCCCCCAAAGGATCAGCTCC
Organism: Penium margaritaceum; assembly: GCA_023375785.1. NCBI lineage: Eukaryota > Viridiplantae > Streptophyta > Zygnematophyceae > Desmidiales > Peniaceae > Penium > Penium margaritaceum. The sequence continues at coordinate 3,757 of SZWC01040354.1, forward strand.
CGAGAAAATCATGCAGCTCCTCCCAACACCCACAGGCAAGTCAGAATGATGCAGGTAACGGCAATTAGAATGTATGAACCCTATCATCTACCACATCAAAGTACAAGAGTCACATGACGGTCATGCGTGTGCCTGAGGGCACTCTTGGGCAGAATTTTGGCTGCTTCATGTTGCAAGAGTAAGCAGTCAAGATGTGCTCACGTGACGTCCTCCCAGGTAAGGCCATGGTCATTTAATCTGTACATACGTGTGTGACTTGAGAAGTGAGACAAGAGGGCATAGAGATGTGTCTGGCCAACAAGAATTCAACACTCCCCCCTGACCCCCAGGCAAACAACCCACAAAATCATTTGGACATGGAATACACACAAATGTGAGAGGAAGGAACATGGAGAGGTAGACAAGGAGCATACACCTTAACTTGGGACATGGGGACAGATGAGACCAATAGCATGGACAACACTCTTGAAAAGATCTCGGCTGAGAGCTTTTGTGAGAAAGTCAATTCTTTGACACTGTGTCTCCACCTAAGCAACTTGGACAATTCCAGCAACGATGCACTCACGAACAAAGTGATGCTCTACACTGATATGCTTTGTGCAAGAGTGGTGCATGCCATTATTTTCTACAATGGCCCTTGTGCTTTGGTTGTCACAATGCACAGTGATGCGTCGAGGAGGAACACACAACTGTTGTAGCAAATGAGAAATCGAGAAAGCTTCACACGTGCGTGTGCCAAAAGCCACATACTTAGCCTAAGCGGTGCTCCGGGCAACACACCCTTGTTTTCCACTTTTCCATGAGACAGTTGTCCCACCAATCATGAAGATGTACCCATGTGCCTAGTCACTGTCAGTGAAATCGCCTGCAAGAATTGAGGGTTGTGCACGAAAGCACAACCCAATGCAAACTGTGGAGAGTGCATAATGCACCACTCGCAAGGCCACCTCAAGACGGCAATCTCTGGGGCACTGGGACAACTAAGAGAGGAAGTTCACAGAAAAATCCGCGTTACCAGAAGTGGTGGTTGCAAGGTACACCAGGGAGCCAATAACTCTGAGATAGTCTGATACATCCACCAACTCCCCCAGTTTGGATGGATCTGAGAACTTTTGCATGGTTTACCCCGCTGGAGTCATGGGTGTAGATGCTGTGGGGATAGTAGTGAGGAGTGGTCCAAACCGCTCCCCCAAGGTGCGGACATATGGAGCCTGATGAACGTGCAGGGTGCGGTGTGAGCGGTCACACTCCAGCTCCATGTCCAAGAAGATACGAGCTGGACTAAGATCCTTCATCTTGTAGGCCACTTGAAAGAGAGATTTTGTAGCCTTGACCGCCGTAGTGACTAGAGAAGCAATCAAGAGGTCATCCATATAGACCAAGATAGCAAAACGTGGCCCGGAGGAAACACCGAGGAGCATGGCAGGATCCGCAGTGCTCCTTGTGTAACCTCATTTTTCTAGTGTCGCTGAAGTCTCTTGGTTCCAGCATTATGTGGACTGCTTGAACCCATACAGGGTCTTACGCAAGTGCCACACCCAATTTGTCCCATCCGTAAAGCCGGGTGGTTGCACCATATAAATTCCTCTTTAAACTTGCCATGGAGAAATTCATTGCTCACATCCTTCTGTTCTAACCCCCAATCATGTTGAGCCATAAGACCGAGTAACTCTTGAGAAGTGGTGTAACGACCCACTTGGGCGAACGTCTCATTGAAGTCCACTCCAGGAACTCGGGAGAGGCCCTTTGCTATGAGCCGTGCCTTGTAACGCTCAATGGTGTTGTCGGGGTTCAGCTTTCACCGATACACCCATTTGGCGGCCATAGCTTTGTGCCCTAGTAGGAGCGCAACCAGCTCATAGATACCATGTTCAGAGAGAGCGTCATGCTCTGCTTTCATTGCTTGCTCCCACAAGGAGGAGTCCGACATTGCACGGGCCCCTGTATAGTAAGAGGTTCAGGTGGAAGAGGGGAAAGGCCAGCAACAACAAAGCAGCATATACCCAGCCACAGATGATGTAAGGGCAAGTGAGAGAGTAGCCAAGTGCAGTGCTGGGATGCACCACAGATGTGGCAGTGGGTAAGGAGGTGATAACTAGGCCAAGGACATGCAAACCGGGATCACCTGAAGAAATTGGACAAGAGTAAGACGGGAGTGCCCAGAGGCGACCGGCGCGTATGTAGGGCGAGACAGGATGCAAGGAGGGGCCTGAAAGAGGAGAGGGCTCAAGCCCCTCCGCAAGGGGAAACACAGACGGGCCTGAAGGCACAGAGGAGACAGAGGCATAGTGGAGGCTAGAGGTGCCGATGGCTCACAGGAGACAGTGGGCTCAGCAGAGGCAGAGGTGCCAATGGCTTAGAGGAGACACAGGGCTCAACAGAGACAGGAGGTGCTGAGGAGTCAAAGGAGACAGAGGGCTTAGCAGAGGCAAGAGACGCCGATAGCTGAAAGGAGACGTAGGGATCAGAGGTATCAGAGGAGACAGGTGACGGATGCAGTGAGGGAAAATCAGACGGCCGAGAGAGAGGAGAGCCTCTCCCAGCCCGAGGAGGCAGAGAAGAAGAACCTGAGGAGAAGCGGGGGATGTCACCCTCAAACAGGTGGTCAAAGAAGAACCCAACACGAGACTCAAGGACACGACACTGGATTCGATCCCAAAAGTGCCAAGCTTTGGAGAACGGTGAGACACCAAGGAATATGCAAAGACGACCATGGCAAGAGAGTTTGCCATAGCGGTGGTCAGTGGGCAACTAGACAGAGGCGAAAGAACCCCACACACGAGCAAGGTGGAGATGGGAACGACGGCCTGTCTAGCATTCAAAGGGGGTGACAGAGTGAGGCAGTGGACCATGAGGGATGTGATTCCAAACCCAAGTCATGTAAGACATGGCTTCAAAGGCAAACAGAGGGGAGGGAACAGAGGAGGAGAGAAGGGAGCGCACCTCGTGGACAAGGGTGCGATTGCATCATTCAGACAAGTCGTTTTGTTCAGGCGTGTAGGGTGCAATAAAGTAAAGACGAACCTCTCGAGACTCTAGGAAGCGACAGGTGGGGCCAAAGAGCTCGCCGCCTTGATTTCTATGAAAGGAACGTAAGGGCCAAAGATAGGTGCGTTCAGCCTACGGAAGCCAGTGCTCAATGACATCAATGACATCACTTTTATGACAAAGGGCAAAGATCCAGTGGTAGCACAAAAATTCATCGGTCAAGCACAGGACATAGCTACCGAGGCCACCAAGGAAGTCATGGGGAAGAGGATCCATGACATCAGCGTGCACGAGATTGAGGGGATGAGGGGTAGAAGACTCAGCTATCGGAAAAGGAGAAAGGTGCATCTTGCAGTGTCAAGGCAGGTAGAGGAGCACAGAGGCGCAAACGTGGCAGGGTCAAGGCCAACAGCTGGACAAAGGCAGAGGAGACGCTGATGGTAGCAGCGTGAATGTGGCAAAGGCAGCGGTATAAGAGGTCTGCATGCGCAGGAGATAATGATGGTGCAACGTGAGCACGATCATAGATAGCGGAAGATATGGGCAAGGAGAGAGGGACGCAAAACAGACGATCGCAATGCACACCACAGGGAACACCGCCAGAGGAGCGAAGGGCAGTGCCAACACCATGGCTAGAAGAGAATTCCATGCCCTGGTTATCAAGGGTGGTCACAGAAAGGAAGCTGACTTCAAGATCACGCACATTAGAAAGAAACAGAGTCCCACAGGGACTGACGAAATGGAAATCACAGACACCCTTACCTGGTGGGAGCTGAGCAGAGCCGGTGCAAACAGAACGAACGGACCCAACAGGACCGAGAGAGACAAAGGACAAACAAGAGGAAGTTATGTGGTGAGTGGCCTCGGAATCAATGATCCAAAAGCCAGAGGAGACACAGGAAGAAGGGAGCACAAGGCAAACAGAAACTGTCCCTAGAAAGGAGGCAATAGAGGTGTAACCAAGATGAGTTGGAAACGTGTACGACTGTCAATCCTCAATCCACAGCAAATCATCAGGCAAGAGTCCCAGCACACATCCAGAGGATGCACCACAAGGTGGCATCCAATTCACAGAGAGACACACGAGACCGGCCACTCACACTCTCACCTCCCTGAGAACAAAGATGAAGAAGCTCTGTGACACGGCGCTCAAAGGCACGCTCCTCGTCACGGTGGTCAGAAGTGCAGTCAGAAGAGCATGTGTTGGAGAAGTGCCCATCATCTCGTGGCCAGTAGGGCGCGGAGTAGTGAGCAAAGGGAGGTCCATAGTAGGAAGGCCTAGCAGGAGGTGGGATCCAGCCCCATGTGGCAGAGGGCGGCGCTGGGAGTTGGAGAGGTGCAAGAGAGGTGGTGAGCTCCTGGGCAGAGGATGTGGAAGAGGAGGGTGACGTAGTGGACACAGCAGCGGTGGCGGTGGAGGTATCAGCACCAGTGCGGGCCCAAGGAGCGTGCATAGTAGACGCAGGGCACACGTCATCACCAGGTGCGGGGCACTTTGGATCTAAGTGACCAGCGACCCCACAGTTCCAGCAGGTGACCTTTGCTGGAGGTATGGACCCAGCTGAAGACTTACCACCACGCCCACGTCCCTTACCACCACAGCCAACCCTGCACCCAGACCCCCCATTCCCACCACGTGAAGTAGTGTGGGTGGCATGAGCAGCTGTGGTGGAAGAAGAGGAGGAAGAGGAAGTAGTAGCTATTGAAGAAGAGGAGGAGGCAGTGGTGACTGCAGCAAGAGTTGCACGATTCGTGCGCTTGTTTTGCAGGCTGTTCCACGAGTTGGTGAGCGGGGCAGTTGTGAACTTAGAGAGTGGGCCAATCACTGGGGGTGAAGTGGCACGGACTGGTGCAATAGGAAGGCACTCAAGCTCAACACAAGATACATGCAGGTACAAAACAAAGAGCTCCAGGACAATGCTAGCAACGATGGAGAGGCAGGCAGAGAGAGGACCTAGCGCTGCAGTCCCAAGGTCACACGGGAGACGCAAGCTGCGCACCCAATACTCATCTGCCATCTCATCCGCGTGCATGTGGAGAGTGTTCAAATGCAGAGGAAGAGCACTTTGATCAGCATTTCCAGTGACAATCTTGTGGCGACGGATGAGGGCATAGGCACCAATGGGGTCAGCACGTATGGCTCGGGCCGGATCAGCATTGTACGTACCAGTGTCATCGAGGAGGCCCTCTGGCCCGGCGTTGATGAGAGCCTGCACAGCACGGGTTTCCTCAACAGGTTGAGGGACAAAAGATGGCTTGGTTGGGGAGTAGTACTCCCACAGTAGCTCACCCTGGGCCCATGAGCTAATGCGGGTCTCCCAAGAGGAGAAGGTCAGTTTAGAGGTGAACTGAGGTGGAGCACTCTCAAAGTCCTTTTTCCAGGCCGGGAGTAGCACCCGGGCGAGTGCAACTGCAGCTGCTAAGGATGTGGAGTTGGGAGGAGAAGCGTTGGGATGGAGAGTAGACTTAGCAGAAGCAGCAAAAGCAGAGTCATCAGTGGGAGAAATAGACTAAAGAGCAGGGATGGCCTGTAAATCCTCTATGACTAAACTGGCCACAATTGTGGCAAGCTCCTGTTTTACTTCTAGTCCCTGTTGTAGTTCTTCTTCTACTTTGTGGTGAGCCGCCTGGGCCTTGCTAAGGGCAGCCTGCAAGGCCTCCATGGTCTCCTCTGATCCTTGCATGAGGTTGAAGTNGAGAAATAGACTAAAGAGCAGGGATGGCCTGTAAATCCTCTATGACTAAATTGGCCACAATTGTGGCAAGCTCCTGTTTTACTTCTAGTCCCTGTTGTAGTTCTTCTTCTACTTTGTGGTGAGCCGCCTGGGCCTTGCTAAGGGCAGCCTGCAAGGCCTCCATGGTCTCCTCTGATCCTTGCATGAGGTTGAAGTGCAGTGCAACGACAAGGGAGGAGGAGAAGAGAAGGAAGTGTGCTCACCAGGCTAGCAGCGTGGGAGCAGCACAAAGAGAGGTAGCACCACTACAACAGCGAAGGAGACCAGAACCACCACCCACCCAGTTATGGCCACTGTGAGGCAGAGGAGACCAGTGACCGTGGCTCTTGCAACAGCCGCTGATGCAGAGGCAGTGAGCACACCTGTTGCCACGTGGTGCGTGAGATCATGAGGAGCACCAGTGGGGGCTAGCATTGCGATTGGAGTGTATGCGCAAATGGACCCAACAGCTTTGGAAGTTGCTTCAGCTGTAGAGGATGCCGTCGTTGCAACTGTGGCCGCTGTTGCTCTGACCTGTGTGGCAATGTTGGCGGTTGCATCTGCGAGCAAGGAGAGGGATGCTGTTGCGTGCCCGTAGGCCTCTACTACCCTACTCACTGTTGTTTGTGTAGGCGCACTGCAAGCACTTGCCGTGGCTAAGAAAGTTACAACGGCACCTGCTGTAGTGTCAAGAACGGCCCCGGCCAAGCTACTAGAGTCAGTGTGAATGGGGAGAACGGGGATCACGCCGGACACCTCACGTGCCGTGGCTGGCTCGGCAGTGTCACCTGCAGCAATACCTGGATTAGAGTTGGAGGCACAGGCAGGGGTAGAAGATTACGTTCCATAGAAAGGCTGCATTCGTGAGGGACGAGGCAACGACAGCGGGAGATCGTCTGTCGTGTAGACTTGGTAATCTATTTCTCGATCCTCTGCTTTGGCTGCGGCGGCGAGCTCCTCACGCCAGTAGGAGCTGTCCAGCAGCCGGAACTAGAGCGGCTCATCAGAATGTGGTGGCTTGTGAAGGATCCGCGTGATCTCCCACCCGCGCTCAGCAGAGCGGGCGGCTGTGCGTGGAGAGTCTGACTCATCGTCAGGTGGGCCATCGAGCGGAGAAGAATCTAGTGTGGCAAGCTTTGAGGCTGCGGACGCAGACAAGTGCTGATGTTGCTGATAACGGCTTTGTACATTGGTGGTGTCTGCCCTGTGAGGCCGCTACAGTTAGAGATAGAGGCACCGCACGGAAGATAGGCACTGCGGGGCACTGGGGGACTGAGAATCGGCCTAGAGAGGAGAAGCGGAGAGTTGCGCTCCAGAGTGGCAAGTGTAAGATAGCAAGAGTGGGTAGCGATGCTGCCCTGTGGCCACTGCGATGCAGAGTGCAGTGCAGCATAGAAACAGAGATGGAGCAGCAGAGAGTCGCGGACAGTGTGGTGGAGCCGGTCTGTTGGAGAGCCAGCAGTCAACAGAGCAGCTGCTGGCTTCGATAAGCTCAACAGAAAGAGTGGCTGTTGGCTTCAGTGAAGCTGAACCACAGGAGAAATGGCAGCAGTAGGTTGAGATGGAGCCGAGTTGCCGGATAGCCGGCATGCACGTGGCAGCTGCGAGCTGCGGTGACACCTGGCTGCCAAAGAGACGGCAGCGAGAATCTGCTGGGGCTGGTGTAATGCCAACTACTGCAGATTCAGCAACAAGATGTAGCAGTGAGCTAAGAAAATGCAAAAATGCGGAAGATTTAGCAGCGAATGAACCGTTGGCCCATTAGAGCGGCAAGACTCTTGCCGCAAGAGTGCCATCACGGGCCCCAGATCAACGAGTAGCATGGGGTTGCTGCTGCCGCTTGCATACCAATAGTTACTAGGAAGCTGCCTAGCTGGACATGCAAGTCAAGCAATGAGAGCTAGAGAGCATCGGACTCCATGGATGTGGTCAACTTGACTTGCACGTTTGGACCATAAGACAGACAAAAGGCTAGAGAGGGGGAGCAAGAGTGTTAATCCAGCAAGTGCACGCCGGCACTGAGCAGATGCTTAAGCCAACGTGCACCGCCACCCGGGGGCCGAGCCTGCCCACTCCGGTTAAATAGAGGGTGGCTTCTCACTAGTGCACAGCCAACGGCGGACACGGTGGCCCCCAAAGGATCAGCACCCAGGAAAATCATGCAGCACCCCCGAACACCCACAGGCAAGTCACAATGATGCAGGTAACGGCAGTCAGAATGTAAAAACCCTACCATCAACCACATCGAAGTACCATAGTCACATGAAGGTCATGCATGTGCCAAACGGCACTCCTGGGCAGAACATCGGCTGCTTCATGTTGCCAGATTCAGCAGTCAGGATGCGCTCACGTGACTTCTTCCTAGGTAAGGCCATGGTCATATAATCTGTACACATGTGTGTGTCATGAGAAGTGAGACAAGAGGGCATAGAGATGTGAGTGGCCAACAAGACTTCAATACGCTAGGGGTTCATTTGTAAACTCTCCTTGTTCTTAATGCATTTCAGACTTGACCAGATTTGGCCTTCACTGTGTGCCTCTCACACACAGAGCTCAT
>SZWC01040356.1:0-12014 GCA_023375785.1 Penium margaritaceum
GGAGGAGGAGGACGAAGAGGGGGAGGAGGGGGGGAGAGGGGGCGGAGGAGGAGGATGAGGAGGGGGAGGAGGGGAGGCAGGAGGTAGTTGTCCCCGTCCCAGTCTCCAGTGGCCACAAAGGAGTCGACCGCGACGATGTAGAGGATCATGAGGAGTTGTGGGTGGCTTTCCGTGCCGAGGTGGACAGCATCAACCGCTCTTTCGGTATGTGGTGAGTTTGTTTCAGCTAGCAGTCCTCTAGTGTCTTCCATTCTAATCCCGTAGCATTTCTTGTTGTCAATTAAGGATTTTAGAATATGGTCCTAAGTCATGTTTCTCCCACTAAGTTCTTTCCATGTGTGTGCCTTGCAGAGCACACAGAAGACCAGTCCATAGGGAGGAGGTTGGTCAGATCACAAGTGGCCTCGGATTGCAGTTGTGCAGTAGAATCGATGTCACTTGGGGTCTAGTTGGGTTGGTAGTTTTGTTCAACTCATTTTGTCAAAGATGGTGTAGCTAAACACCTCTCAGCTTGCGTCCTTCAAAAAACTTGTGAATGAATGATGTCCAATTTCTTTTTTTGTAAAAACCAATCAGAAGCAAGAATTAAGATTGTGTACATATAGACTTCTGACACGGTCATTTCATTCCCTTTCAATCAAATGTCTCTTCTGTCTAAGCACTAAGACAAGGACCCTGAAACATGACTTCATGTCATCCACTTGACTGGACTGTGGGGTTCCTCTCGGGAGTTGGTGCAACATTGGTGTGTCACACAATGTATTCCTATTTGTGGCAGCCAACAAGTACGAGATATGTAGGCATGTGCCATTGTACAGTAACAAAGAATGATGGATCTCCAATGGAGATCCATCATTGTTTCTTTCTACGAGGAAGATGTCTTCTACGAAGAAGACGACAAAGAGACAAAGAAACCAACTCGCATGATGCGGACAAGGACATTTTCTTTAATGCAAATTTTTCAGGGATGGCAGGGATGTGCCTGTGAGGTGTGTCAGTGGCTCTGGTTGTGCAGTGTCCTGGATCCAAAGTGGTTGGATCCAGAGCAGTTTGGGTAGTAGTTCTTCCTATTTGTCTAAAGAAAAAGAAGTTGTTTGTTAACATTACGATAATGTCCATTGATTTAATGACTTCCAGCACCCATGCAATACATGCCACATGCACCCATGAAGATGAAGGCTATGTGAAGACAACACTTCAAAATCACTCTTACGGTCATACATTGAAAGAAAGGTGAAGCAAGTACCTTAACAGATCAAAACAATACTTTGATGGCCTAGAATTCATACATGATTGCCCTTGTTTGTGAATTAATACTCAAATGCCCATACTTGTCCCAGGAATTACACTCGGATGCCCATGATTGTCACTGAAATCATGCTGGAATACCTATACTTGTGACATTATTATTATTGAAATGCCCATGCTTTTAACTGAAGTCATACTCAAATACCCATACAAGTCACAAAATGAAACTAGAACGCCCATACTTGTTATTGAAATAATGCTGGAATGCCCATAATTGTCCCTGAGATAATACTCGAAAGCCCATACTTGTCACCAGAACAATACTCGCATGCCCACACTTGTCACTGAAATAATAATCAAATGCCCATAAATTTCAATGAAATAATACTCAAATGCATTTACTTCTCTCTGAAATAATACCCAAATGCCCACTACGGACTCGGTGGCTCGGTCCATGTCCACGGCTCCCATGACTCAGGACAGTTAGGCGGCCTACAACTCGGCATGGGCACTCCCAAGTTCCAAGCCATGTGTTCCGGAGTCACATGAGGTAGGGTCCATGATGGTTCTACACATCCCAACTCTCGGTTGCGTACTACATACCGGTCCCAGTGCTCCTTCAATGCGACCCATGCCCGATGAGCCGCCACAGGGTCCGCTATGGGGGTACCCCATGCATGATGTGCCGGGCCATTTGGACAGACGTCGTTGTCCATGTTGATCCAACGTGTTAGTCAAAGTTTGACAGTAGGTGTAAACTTATCGCAGAAAAATGATGCGGAAGCACCTTAAATCCACACGATAGTACCTGCTCGTGGTACAAACCGGTACAAAAAAACAATTCAGTAAATGAACCTGTTCGCGTGATCCTTAGTGGACGTCGGCACATGCCGCGGGCATCCGGTCATGGTGCGCACGTCGTTGGCAAATTCCATATCTCATTGCCGGTGGCCGCGTCCATTTGGTGAGCATTCATTGGCAATAACACTGTCCTCTTCTGTGCGATGCAAAAACGTCGGGTACAGCGTGCCGAGATTGGTCTAAATGCATGGCTCCAGCTTCAACAACTCCACGCCGCAGAACGAAAAACGAAAAAATGAACCACAGGTTGTCAAGACTGCCTGTCAACATGCGAGGTTTGTTTAAGACATGCAAGTCCATGACAAATGAATACTTCGAGTGAGTGGTGGATACAGTTGTCATGTTATTCGTTTTCCGCTCGCAACGTGAAAGACATGGACACCGCTGTCATTACGTTTTCGACTATGGATGCTAATGACAAATTGTCTTCGACTATGGACATTGCCGTCGGTTTGTTTTCAACTATGGAAACAGCGGATCTATCGACCAAAACAATGGACACCAGTGTATTTATGCCCATGAACTTTATGGCTACCTCCTCACAGCATTACCTTGGTGGTTATGACATACCACAATGCAGTCCACCATGTATGAAGACTCAGTCATGTGTGAGTTTGGAGATTGCATTTGGTTTGATGAACATGTTTCTTGACATTGCTTGAGCAATAACCTCACTCTTGTGAACTAATAAACGCGCAAGTGACCTCTTGGATCTTCCCACACAAACACCACGCAGGTAATTGGCACACATGGAGCTCTCATCCACTACGTCCTGGGTCAAGCTGGTGGATTGCGTAGCCCACATGCCTTACCTATATTGCTACATTTTTCTACCACAGATAGCACATGTTTAATCCGACAAGGATGCCACTAAGAGATCAATTGAAGTTGCGTCCAATGTATGGCTGCTCAGATTTAGTATGCCCTCTTGTCTCACCTCACATGCTCAGACATGAACATGAGATTAAATGGTCATGGCTTCACCTGGGGAGTTCGCACTCATGGCTTGCACAGATGCTGGCATCATTCTCATCAGGTTGCTATTGGCTTGTGTGGCTTCCTCCCGTCACGACCGACGCCGATGGATTACCCATATAACCCATGTTGGTCGTATAGGATAGAGGAGAGCGTGACGATACGATGGGCTTAAGCAGTGTCCCGAGACTTCTCCAGCACCTAGGATACCGCCGGTGAGACGAGGTCGATGCATTTTCGGTAGCCCTCTTGGGTTGCTAGGAGCTAGGAGAATTTTCCGGGTGGGTTGATACTCGCGTACCCAATGGACTACACGCATGGGACGAGGAGACCCGATGGCTATAGGAGTGCTTGCGATGTTTAGAAAGCCGTTCATGATGTCTGGATGTTGATTTGGAGTGTATCTAGCACTGCTTGTGTTTTCTCGGTGGTCGAGATCTAGGCACTCGGAGAGCTATTGCAGTGCCTTGAGAAGACCGCCTCTGTTGGTTTTGTAGCACATGCAGTGTGTTCTCCCCAATGACTCTCTTGGCCTTTGCGGGGGTGACGGGCCCGTTGCGGCTAGCTGCCGGCGCCTCTACATAAGTCCGGTAGGGGCTTATTTGTAATCTCTCATTGTACTTTCAAATTAGGCGATATGGACACAGCCAAATTATTGCTGTTTTACAGTGTGCTCACACTCAGATCTTACTTTTGTGTTTGCGTGGGTCTGCATGCCCTAATCTAATTCTAACTTTGTATCAGAGCACAGGGGGGCGTGTGAGCAACATAAGTAGCAAAAGTAGTTGCAGTGGACGGAATGTAGAGATAATGTGCCACATGGCGCTAGGCTGGCAATAGCGTGAGGGAGCACAAAGTGACTACACGTGAATGCCACAGGGGCGGTGAGCACCGCACAGCAGCAGTAGTGGTTGTGGCGGCAGTATTAGTTGCAACAGAAGACGCAATAGCAGCAACAGTAGTGGCAACTCCTGTGCCGCGCAGCAAGCAGTGGCGGCAAAGTAGCCACTCACAACAATAGCTCCAGCGGCGGAAGCAGTAGCAGCAGCGGCGGGCGGCAGCATTTGTAGTAGCTATGCTTGCGGCTGTAGCAAGAATAGCGGCAGTTGCTGTGCCGCAAAGCTCCAGCTACAGCATTGGCGCCAGTAGCGGTAACACATAGTAGCACTATTAGTGATGGTAGTAGCAAGAAACAACAGTAGTGGCAACTGCTTTGCTACGCAATAGTAGTAGCTCTTGCGGTGGCAGCAATGGTGGCGCACAACAACAACAGGAGCAGCGGTAGCAGCAGCAAGCAGAAGCAACAGCTACGGTACACAAGAGTGAGTAGCAGCAGCAGCGGGGCACAGAGCATCAGTTGCAGTGGTGGTAGTAGGAAGCAATAGCAGTAGGTGCTATGCAGAGTAGCAGCAGCAACAGCAGTAGAAGCAACGGAAGTAGCAGCAGCACCAGCACTAGCAGCAATCACAGCAGTTGTACCTACCGTCGCATCTGCTGCTGCCAAAGGGACCTCACATCCCTCCTCTAAGGTCTCCCACCCTCGGAGGGGACTCCTCGAGCCCCCACCGAGGGGCGGGCTCAAAGGGGCGGATGGACCCCTCCCTCCCCCTCTTGCTCGCTCGCCCGCTCGCTCACTCGCTCACTCGCTCACTAGCTCGCTCACCAAGCAAGCAAGCAATGAGCGAAGGGGGCCGACCTGACATCGCCCCCTCCTTTTTTATTCTCCCACCCCCCCTCCCAATTCTGATCTTCCCCCTTTTCCTGGGGGCGATGCAGAAAAGGGTGACGGGCTAACCCGGGGTGATTAGTGAAAAAAATGGAGGGGAGAAGAAAGAATTTAGTGGTAGAAAGAAAAGCAAAAAAAAAGAGAAAGAATCAATCCAATGACAAAAATCATAAGCACCTTCCACCTGAAGTACCTATCGTTAGGGGCTGTAGAGTAGCCTGACCGTTCACCACCAACGGCAAAATCAGCCCCTATAGCAGCTGCCGCAGTAGCACGTGTGATAGTAGCAGCCGATGCAGCAGCAGTACCGGCTTCCGTTGTAGCAGCAGTAGTGGTTGTGGAGTGGCGACGAGTGCATAGCGAGGAGTAGTTGTATCAGCCTTGCCGTCTCGCCCCTCCAATAGACGGCGGACTGCGTTGCCGGCAACGACTTCCATTTTGAGATGTGTCGTGGACCGGCGTCTTGTTAGGGCCTGTGGACTAGACCCCGCAGCTCACTCCGTCAGGGAGACAACGTATTCGAGTCTGTCCATGTCCAAGGATTGGGTCGTCTATCGCTTTGAGTAGCATCCGCACATGCAACCGCCACACCTTGTGTTCTTGGAGCAGTTTTTTCTCCATTTGTGGCAACAACACCAATAGTCGTAACTGGCCAGAATCCCTTCTCTGTGCATGTTGTGGTAGTGCCGCTCGCCTCGTCTGCTCACACTTCCTGACCCCGCCGCCGTGACCTACCAATGTCCCCCTCTCCCGCAGCTTGGTGCTTACCGCCGGGAGTAGGTGCCCTCGGCACCCATCCATTGTCAGCTGCGTGAGATGAGTGCACAGTCTTGGGAGCAGGCATCTTGCATGTTCACAATCTACATATGTGGTAATGGAAGTCATTGTTGGCATCAATGATGGACGCGCCCTCGCGGCTGGTACCCACCGGGGCTTCAGCCTCGTCCGAGCATGCGTCCTCCACAGCCTACGGATGTGCTAGAATAGGTAGATCCCGTACTTGGACATCTAACAATCATATTCATTGAGATCCACGGCCTAAGGAGGATGGTGCAGTTGCTTTGTAACCTCGTCATTACCGAGCATATTTCTGCTCCTAGTTTGTCGATGGCCTCCTTGATCTCTTCTCTTTCATGTCCTCCTGATTTCTCATCCAATGGTCTCTCTCTAGCTCCACCTGGTGGTGTTTCCCAGTTTCCCACCATCCTTTTGATCCTCCACTCTTCTGCTACCATGACGCCTCCTCGCGATGACATGTCTTCATGTAGTCACTCCACTAGTGTGTGCACGCGCATCGGCATCAGCGCTCCGCACATCGTGCTCGCGGTAGTATTGACAGATCCTCCGCCTCCTTGGCTTTCGTTGCTGTACCTGTCGAGGGGGAGTATGGTCACCGCATACTGCCTACTGTGATTGTAGCGACATGATGCGCACCCCCACCGTATTGTGGTGCCCGAGCGTCAGCTCAGGCAGATGTAGATGATACGGTGGCAGTACATGACGTGGAGTCTGATTCCCACATGGAATTCATGGTGGAGACTTGCGTGTCATCGAGCTCGACTTCCAGGTCTGGTCGGGTTCTAGATCTTTGGCAGCAGTAGGTTGTATGAGGAGAAGTGTAGGCAAACATCCTTGGACCGTGCCACTCTCGGCTCTGATCAGTGGCGGCCCAGCGGTGTCATAGGAGTCCCGTAAGAATCGGGATGCCTCTACCAGACTTTTGGGGGAGTTTGTGCAACAGGCTCATACCAACCCGGCGAAGGTTGCAGTGCAAGAGATATGCGTATCATCGTGGTCAACATCCACGCTGGGCCGTACGAGATGCAGCAACAGGTTGCATCAAGAGGAGTGCAAGACCTACGTTGGAGTCGCAAGGGCGCTGCCCTTGCGACTCCAACCGGTGGCAGCCCAGCGGTGGCACAAGAGTCCCGTACATATCGGGATGCCCCTTACGGACTTCCGTGGGCGTTGGTGCACGAGGCTCACACCAGCCTGGCAGTGGTCGTAGTGCATGAGCAGAGTGGAACGGCTGGTCTTTTAGGGGTTGAGGAATTCTAATGAGCAGCATTACTACAAGATGTCACCGGGATATGTGCTATAGCAGACATAGCAGGCTAGACCTTGTCATCGGTGTTGCCTGAGGACCAGCTTCAGCATCAAGAGTCGCCAATAATCCCAGAGTTTGCGAGATTCAATACACACACCGGAACAGCAACACACAATGAGACCAATGACATTTTTCATTTATGTTTTGTGTTGGAGCACCAGCCTTGCAACTCTAGATCAGGCCAGTTTTCTTCCTACCTATCTACATGGCTTTCTATTTTCAACTCTATATACTATGCCCTGAGATGAGATTGGTGACTAGTCCATCAAGTGATCGTCTCTTTGGTGACAAATTTTCTGACCTGCATGCTTTCCATGCATTGTTCCTCAAAGTGTTGAATTGATGAACATAGTAGCTTCTTTACACTTTGTTTGAAATCCAGTTGAAACATTATTGTCTTTTAGTACAAAAGTATTTCCCACCATCTTCCACTAACTCACTTGATCCACATTTTAATACATTTAATAACATGATGCATCCCACAGCAACAGACACCACGGTTGCTGGTTTTTTCTATCATCGTGTATCTTGTTGAGAAAATCATATAAATTTCACACTCCAAGTGTCCACGTTCATCAGCCGCTAGAGCATGCTACTCTTGGTTGCTACTTGTCATTGTTTGTCAGCAAAGAAAATCTACGTTTAGATTTCAAACCTGTTACCTCAGGATGGTAGAGGATTCTATGCTTGATTTTGGAAAAACGGTCCCTCAGATCTATGTGACGTAAAAAGTGCCATGTAGTGGCAGTTGTACACTATAGACAGGTATGATTACCCCAATGAAACACTCACATTTGGCCCACAAAATGCGTCAGGAGCTGTGAGCGCAGCCACGCACCCCGTGATCTCGACCCATCCCCCGCTGCATGATTCCGTCTGGGCAAAGGTTCAGCAGATTTGTGTGACGTGAAATGCGGCACATAGAGGCAGTCCTACACTACTGCCAGGTGTAATGTTTCCAATGGAAACACTCACCATAGGCCCATAGATGGCACCGGGAGCTGTGAGTGCAGCCACGCTCCCCGAGATCATGTCCCAACCCAAACTGTTGTGTGTAAATGGTCCATCAGAATTTCATGGCGTAAAATGCGGCATGTAGAGGCTCTTGTATACTAATACCAGGTATGATTATCCAATGAAACACTCATTTCAGGCCCAAAGATTTTGCCAGAAGCTATCAGCGTAGCCACGCACCCCGTGATCTTGTCCCATCCCCGGCTCAACAATTTTGTTTGGGCAAACGGTCCATCACAATTGTGTGGTGTAAAATGCAGCCCATAGAGGTAGTTGTATACTACTGCCATGTGTGATTATCCTGATGAGACACTCACCGTAGGACCAAAACGTCTGTTAGGAGTTTTGAGTGCAGCCACGCACTTCATGATTGCGTCCCCCCCCTTCCCCACGCTGAACTATTTTGTTCGGGAGAATGGCCCATCGGCACTGTGTCTCCCAAAATGGGGCATGTACAGACACTTGTAGACTACTGCCAGGCGCGATTATCCCAATGATGCACTCAACATCAGCCCAGAGAGTGCACAGGGAGCTCTGAGCCCAGCCACGCACCCTGTGGTTGAGTCCCAACCTAGGCCAAACAATCTCGTTTGGTCAAACGTTCCATCAGTATTGTGTGGTATAGAATGTGGCACATAGAGGCAGCGGTACAATACTCCCAGGTGTAGTTATCATGATGAAACACTCACTGTAGGCTCAGAGAGTGCGCCGGGAGCTGTGCTGCAGCCAGGCATCCCATGATCGCGTTCCACCCCCGGTTGAACCATTTTCTCTGGGCAAACGGTCCACCAAAATTGCGTGGTGTAAAATGCGGCACAAAGAGACAATTTTACACTAGTGCTAGGTGTGATTATCCCAATGGAAGAATCATAGTAGGCCCAGAGAGTGCGCCGGGTTCTGTGAGCACAGCTATTCACCCCGTGATTCCATCCCACCCCTGGCTGAACAATTCCGTTTGGACAAATGGTCCATCCAATTTTCTTAGTGTAAAATGCAGCACATAGAGGCAGTCTTTCACTACTGCCAGGTGTGATTATCTTGATGAACCACTCATCGTAGGCCCACAGAGTACATCGGGAGCTCTCTGCGTAGCCGTGCATCTCGTGATCGCATCGCATCCCTGACTGAACAATTCCCTTTGGGAAACGGTCCATCGGATTTGTGTGACATAAAATGCAGCACATAGAAGCATTTGTAGAATACTGCCAGGTGTGATTTTCCCAATGAAAGACTCGCCGTAGGCCTTGAGTGTACGCCGGGAGCTGTGAGTGCAGCCACACACCTTGTCACCACATCCCACCCGTGGCTGAACAATTCTGTTTGGGCAAACAGTCCATCAGATTTGTGTGGCAAAAAATACATCGCTTAGAGGGATCTGTACACTACCAGAGGTGTGATTAGCCTGATGAAACACTCACTGTAGTCCTAAGGAGTACGCCATGAGGTGTGAGCGCAGCCACGCACCCCGTGATGCTGTCCCACCCCCTGCTGAACAAATTTTCTTGGGAAAACTGTCAATCAATATTTTGTTGTGTAAAATGCGGTACGTAGAGGCAGCTGTACACTATCGCCAGGTGTGATTATCTCCATGCAACACTCACTATAGACTGAAAGAGTGCGTCGGGAGTTGTGAGCAAAGCCATGCATCCCATGATCGCATCCCACCTGCGGTTGACCAATTATGTTCAGGCAAACATTCTATCCGAATTTTGTGGCGTAAAATGTGGCGCGTAGAGGCAGCTGTACACTACTAACAGGTGTGATTATAGCGATGAAATTCTCACCATAGGCCTAGAGAGTGGGCCGGGAGCTATGAGTATAGCCACGCACCTCATGATCGCGTCCCACACCTGACTGAACAATTCTGTTTGGACAAACGGTCCTTCTCAATTATGTGGCGTAAAATGCAGCATGTGCAGGCAGTTGTACATTATTTGTAGGTGTGATTATCCAAATGAAACACTCACCATAGGCCTAGAGAGTGCGCCAGGAGCTGTGAGCACAGCCACACACTCTGTGATCATGTCCCACCCCTAGTTGAACAATTCCGTTTGGATGAATGGTCCATCAGAATAGCATGGCATAAAATGAGGCACGTAGAAGGAGTAGTACACTAGTAAAATGTGCGATGATCCCAATGAAACACTCATTGTAGGGCCTGAGAGTGCACCGGCAGCTGTGAGTGCATTCATGCACCCCATGATCACATCCCACCCTTGGCTGAACAGTTCTGTTTGGGGAATCAGTCCATCAGTATTGCGTGGCGTTAAATGTGGCACGTAGAGGCAGTTGTACACTACTGTTAGGTGTGATTATCCAGATGAAACACTCACCATAGGCCTAGAGTGTACGCCGAGAGCTATGAGTGCAGCCACACACCCTGTGATCATATCCTACCCCGGCTGAACAATTCCTTTTGGGCAAAGGATCCATCGGAATTGTGTGGCTTAAAGTGCACCGCGTAGAGGCTGTGGCACCCTGCTTCCAGGTGTGATAATCCTGATTAAAAACTCACCGTATGCCCAGAAAGTGCGCCGGGAGCTCTGAGCGCTGCCACTCACTCCGTGATCGCGTCCCACCCCTGGTTGAACAGTTCCGTTTGGGCAAATGGTCTGTCAGAATTGAGTGGCGTGAAATGCAGCGCGTAGTGGCAGTCTTGCACTACTGCCAGGAGTGATTATCCCGATGAAACACTCACATTTGGCCCAGAGAGTGCGACAGGAGCAATGATTTTTCAGTCCATCATTAGTGTTATGCAGACGTTGACAAAAAAAAGTCCCTCAATTTCCCTTCCAGGTTTAACTTCCTTAAAACATTGCTTGATTTTAGGGCTCAACTTCTCTGCCAGGTTCAACTCCCTTTTTCAAAATTGACAAAAACACCCCCCCCTCTCCCCAACTTACACCTGATTTTTTTAATCCGGTGCGGTTCACCTTCCATCCTCAGTCCATGTTTGAAAGGCAAGTTTGAACGACCAAGTTTGTCCATTTGCGTTGTTAAAATGTTTGTTGTCCCGTCATATTCAACAGGATTTGTCTCTCTTGTCGACAGAATGGGCATTAGCACCATATATGGAACATGATTTATCCTCTTTGTCCACAATGTAGACATTGATGAGTCGTATGCAACAGGCTTTCATTCATTGATTGATGTTATGTGCATTGTTCCATCATATGAAACAGGTGTATTCTTCTTTGTTGACGGAAATACCATACTCCAGTCCTATACTAGTGAAGTATCATGGACTGCAGTATCATGCTCTCCAAATACTAGTGAACCCAAACATGTGTGGTCAAAGCATGCACCTATTTCAAACTAGAGACTGAAACATTCTGTTCTGAATTCCAGGTGTGCCGTTCTTTGCTTTAAGATTGAAGGATTCAAAGGCCTGTGTTTTTTATAAAGCTTCTGACACATGGGCTCAGAATCCAGAGAAATCAATATGCCCTCACTGTACACCCAATGCCGGAAGTTCCTACAAGTGCTGCCCAGATGCACCAGATCCACCTGGCCCCGGAATCCCTGCACCTAGTGCCATGTCCCTGCGACCCCTGTTGGATTTCTCCGTGCTTTTTGCAACATTGTGGATGAAAATTGGGGACTGAATGAGGGAAATGTGGGC
The DNA here is from genome assembly GCA_023375785.1 of Penium margaritaceum. Classification (NCBI taxonomy): domain Eukaryota; kingdom Viridiplantae; phylum Streptophyta; class Zygnematophyceae; order Desmidiales; family Peniaceae; genus Penium; species Penium margaritaceum. Next base: position 11,554 of record SZWC01040356.1, read on the forward strand.
GGTGGTGATGCTGATGGTGGTGGTCATGGTGCTGGTGGAGATGGTTCTGGTGGTGGAGATGGTGCCGGTGGTGGTCGTGGTGGAGGTGGTGACAGAGATCCAGGCAATCCAAGTGGAGAGGCAGGACACCGTGGTGATGAGCCAGCTGAACGCTACCGCCGTCGAGCTGACTTGAACTCTCAGCCATCGGTATGTGTTCACCTGAGCTAAACTGTATAGAACATCCCAATGTCTAAATTTACAATACAAAGTAGTATGAAAATTGTATTGGTTTGAACAAGGGATTGCTCATGGATGATTGCAGGTTTTTCAAGCCCCAAGAGTGAGGTTATTTAATTCCACACAGAACTATGTATTTGAGAGGTGTCATTTGCAACCTCAACACAGAGCAAAGAACTATAATCCACCAGAAGCTGAGAGTTGTGAGAGTCTTCTCTCACGCTTTGAAGGGGAACTGTAGC
>SZWC01040362.1:0-12009 GCA_023375785.1 Penium margaritaceum
GGCCTCGAATATGAACATAGTCTGCCACAACCTCCAAGCTTCCGGCGCTGCAGTTCAACTATCCAGGTTGAGTCATTGACACATCTGTTGCCCCTGACAGCAAAGCACTAAGTCGCAGCCGGTACGCTTTGCAATGCTGCCACCTCAGAGGTAAGAAGCATTGATGAAAGGAATGTTGTGCCAATTTGTGCCACGCCATGCCTCTCTTCGCCACACCAAGCCACGCCACACTATGCTGTTCTGCGTGACCACATGTACCGCACTGTCAGGACTTGCTCCGTTATCCGGAACTGGTGAACGTGCCTGCCGCAGTCCAGTGCTGACCGATAGCGAGCGGGGCAAGATACATCCCTGTTGGTGCATTGGTCAAAAGACCAATGCACTGGCAATGCACCAAAACAAGGCTGTCTGCCGAGGCTTGTGTCCTGGTCTGGGATGGGAGTGCGACAGGGCACAATAGGGCATGACAGGGCACAGCGTGGCAGAGTGCGGCACAGCAAGGTTCGGCACAGCAAGGTTCGGCACAGCAAGGCACGGCACGGCACGGCAAGGCACGGCCGGAGCAATCCGATGTGATGCGGTGGGATGCAGTGACACGCAACACAAGACGGAACAAGCCAAGACAAGATGCAGGGTGATATGATGGAAACGGTGATGAGGACAGAGACGTGGAAAGGGCAGCCCAGGGAGAGGGATGAGGCAGGCAGGTGCGGACAGAATAGGACTGGACAGAACGGGAAGGGACAGGACCAGACTGGTCGGGACAGGACAGGACAGGACAGGACAGGACAGGACAGGACACAACAGGACACGACAGGACAGGACGGGACAAGTCGTGACGGGACGGGGCGGGACGGGATGGGACCAGACAGGTCAGGACCAGACGGGTCACCACAGGGCATGACACAACGACGCAGAATGCAACCCATCAACCCACCCATCCAACAGCAATCGAACCAACTGAACCACCTATGTACCCACCGATCAACCCACCCTTACACGGACTGTGTGCATGCCACACAAACAGGCACACACGCGCCCACACACGCATGCCTGCAAGCTCGCGCGCACGCACGCACGTACGCACGCACGCACGCTTGCTCGTGCACGTCTGCAAGCATGCACGCCCGCACACACGCCAGCCCAGGAAAATTTCTTCTGCCCTTTTTCCCTCACACCTCTACTGCAATCTAGTAAGGATTTGTGTTTTTAAGGCCCTGCACCACCTCAGACATCCATGAGGAGCCGCCTTGGACTTGGGGGCTCCAAGTAGCTGTCCTTGCAACCAGAGAAGGTTGTTTCTCTGTCCACATTGTCTCTGCTAAAGACCCAAAATAGAACCTTCCGTATGAACCCTGTTTTGGTGCCAGAGAGATGAGAGAATGACCCACCTCGTTCCTTCTCCTCACTTTCCAGTCTGTTTAGGGGGCAAGTGAGATGCCAAAAAACTGGTGGCCAAAGGCATACCTCAAGAGTCCAGGAAAAGACCCATTCTGTTAATCTTGCATTCTCGGCCGATTTCCCTCTCCTCTTCTCGACCTTTCCGCCCTCTCCTCTTCTCTTCTTTCCTCAGATTCTCCATTGTTTCCTTCTTGTGTGCACAATGGCAGTCAGCTCTGTAGGTGCCCGCACTCGCCGTCGCCAACCAACCAAAAGCAGTTGTACAGCTGTGCCTGGCGGCGAGACCCGCCATGTTTCGCCACAGGAGTCAAATGAGTTGGTACAGCCGTTTTTCATTCAGCGGGTCCACAAGCTCCGCTGACACAACAAAAGTCTCTTTGACGAAAGCCGTGAAGCAGTCCTGTTGCGAGTCTGTGTTGGCGAGACTCACCACGTTCCCATCGGAGTCGAGAAACTGGTTGCCGACTGCAAACCAGTACCCTTTCCCCACGTCCAGAAGCTCCCTCCCTCGATCTTGTGAAACACCTTCAGCTTGGGCCTGGAGAAAGGGAGAGGGTTGGGAAGGGGAAGGAGGGGGTGGGAGGGGGACGAGGATGAGGGTGAGAAAGAGGAGGAGGAGGAGGAGGAGGAGGAGGAGGAGGAGGGAAGGGGTGAGGGCACGCCAGGTGGAACACTCTTCCAGACCACAAAAGCACACTGCCTGAGGAGGTGGACGACAAAAGCAGTGGAAAGGAAAACTGGGGGAGAAAGGAAAGCGAGGGAAGGGGAGTTGGGATGGCTGAGCAAAGCAGAACAATGGCTTCAAGTCGATAAAGGAAAAAGGAATGTGCAGAAGACAAGAGACAAGGTGGTCAAGGACGAAATCGGGGGGGGGGGGATGGGATTGGGGGACAAGGAGCTGGATGTGGAGGAGGAGGAGGAGCAGGGCATGTATCGCAGGGACGCAAAAAACTGTGCAAGCGGATGGAACCAAGGTAAATGTTGTCACCTGAACTCGACACAAGGCGAACAGAAGCAATGCCGCTGCCGCTGATGCTGTAAAGAATCTGGTCATGGGGGGCCGTTGCATTGTGTCAAATGTTTTATTGTTTTCCCTTTCCTGATCGTCGGGCGATGTCAAGAGGTGCAATGAGACCCCGCGAGCGGCGCAGTCGCGTCAGGATGTGGGCTTGGTCAGACCCGCAGTCGTGGAGGGCAGCAGGGAGATTTTGGAACGGCAGTCGCGGCTATTGGATTCAAGTGTCGATGTAGGGCATGCCGTCGGAAGAGGCGCGGAGGATGTGCGATTCAGCGGTGGACAGGCGATGGGCGGCAAGAGGGTGTGCGAAACTGCAGGATGTACCGAGCGAGGGGATGCAAATTCGGGATGCTCGTAATATGGCGGGAGAGAAAGTACCGATCTGTAGTCGGGCGCTGGGTTTGGCCGCCTGGCTTGGCTTGGGTGGCGGCGGCCAACGGTGGTGCATCTGAGGTGTTGAGCTGTGCGTTGGGCTGCTCGCGCTGCGGGCTCCCGAAAAGCGGGCAAGCACGCTTTTCGGGATGCAGCAAAGTATCGAAAGACCAAAATTGTGACAATAATTATATTCAGAAAAACAATCCATTCTCTTCGATCTTACAGTCGCAAACGGTGCTAGAATCTGGTGTCCAACGAGCTAAGGTCCAAAGTCCTAACCTCAGAGGAATTGTTACTCCTGGGAAGACTAAATTCAACAAATATCCTGGTTTGCGACAGGTAGAACATTGATCTTAAATTATAGCGAACAGATGTAAAAACGAAGCTAACCCCCCCCCCCAAACTTACATTGTGAAGCATCTACATTCTTGGTTTAATAAATACCTAAAATTTGCATCTTAAATTCATTCATATTAATCAATTCATTAGAAATCCGTGTAAATAATTCTTATTTTGGCTCTATTTTCTTTAACCTAGTATTTCAAGTAATTTTTATGCTAAATCATCCATTTCAGACTCTTCATTTAAAGTGATAAAATGAATTAGAAAAATTACATTATTCTCTATATTCGAATTTACATGACCGATTCATGAAATTTCATACTTCCTAAAACTCAAAAAATAGTTTGTTTGAGATTTTTTTATTAAAACATAACAAAAGAAGGGAAAAATCAACGACGGTATGAAATCTCATTTAATCAATTGGTATATATTGAAAATAATTAAATTATTGAAAAATAATCTATCAAGATGGAGAGAGAGAGAGGGTACAAATTTGTTTAAAGCAAAAGATAGCATCATCTTTGTAATTCTAAGTATGTTAACTTATGTAATGAAAACATTTTGTGTCTCTATCCTTCAGATATTGTAATCCAACGTATTTAGGTTTTGATCGGAATTGGATTTTCTTCTTCTAGTTATGCACCTCATTCTTTTGATAGTGAAATCTTCGGTGGTCTTCGTTGCTGGACACAAATGGTCAGAACATGATGTTAATGAATACTGAAGAATTGATTATGCGTAAGCAGAACGAGCAAGGCCAGGTTGTCGGGGGAATTCGATAACTCTGTGGAGACAAAATCAGAGAGCGAAAGTCTCTCGTTTCCAAACAGGACCGAAAAAGGGTCCTATTCTACAGCAAGGTATTGCAAGTTTTTGTGATAAGGCTTTGCATGGGTATTTGACGAGTTTCTTCGGATGCCGCGACCAGTGCAAGGAGTTCTAAGCCGCGTGAGCGAAAGTCGGCCGTGCAAGAACAGTCCAAGAAAGGAGGCTTCAAATTCATATCGTTGTACGCACGACACAAGAAGCTCCAGCAATCTGAATAGCCACGAGTTTCCTCATCGTATGGCCCAGGAAGTTTTATAGCTCTGGTTGAGCAAATCTGCATTGCATTTCAGCACACGTTGGACTGAACATGGACTAGGGGCCTGGCTAGCGACCTTCCCGAAGGCCAGCGAGCTGAAGTCGACGGTCAACTACGGCTTCTAAATAGGTGAATACGGCACTCGAGATTCAATTGAACAATTGTCAGAATGAAAAACTTAGGTGAGCGCAATGATCGACTTGTCTCAAAGTCTTCGAAACGAAATTGCATCCGAAAAGGAACAGGACTTTGCACAACTGCGTTGACCTTGTACGGAGAACGGACCAATGTTTTCCCGCACAGACATCCGTTCAGCAGCCCGCGAACCTTCAATTTCTGAGCGCGAACCAATCACGCTCTCGGGCAGATAACTAGCGCCGGCTTTCGCCAGTCATGTTTTGAGAAGACGCCAAGGGCAAATGTCTCTGATACAAACATCTTCAGACCTATGTCTGCAATACCCAGTGTTAATGTTAAATGAAAGAGATCTTAAATGGTGAACAGGTAGAACTTGCAAGGCAGAAAACGATAACAAATATTAGGAACTTAAGAAATTTGAAATGAGAGGTAAGTTTACATCGATAACAGGTGTGGAAATGATCGAACATATTAGTACAAGTGTCCAGTTACGAATGAAGTATACTTGGGTTCGTTGGGTGGACTATCTAGCGACACATATGGAGTCGAGGCGTGAGTAGTGGGATTCGAGAAGCTCCGGCGACAATTTGGAGGACTCGATGAACGTCAATGAATATGCGAGATGCATCTTTATAAATCGATACATGTCTCGATGCGATGAGAAGTCCACCGTAAGGTCGTGATACATCTCTCAATGATTCTCAAAAGTGGTCGCAGTTTTCACAAAGTGGCACAAGGTTTGCCGGAGGGCCAAAGCACTCGGCTGAATCGCCCTCGACCATCAGAGTGAAAAATCAGGCTCTCAACGCGTTTTGGGCTACATGTGTAATGACACATGTGCCCACTCAAAGGAGTATGGTCTTCTCTACGTCTCGTACCTAACAATCCCCCCTTTCAGCGCCGACGTATCGGCGCGAGCATACATGTGGCCAAGAGATGGGAGAAATACTATGTAGCGGGAGGGCCGGTTCAGCCCTCCCTCCTCGCTGATGCGAGGGGTGGTTGCCCACCACCCCTCGCTTCAGCGAGGGCTAGCCGGCGGCCAGCAATTCGCTGGCCGTCGGCCAGCTCGCTGCCGGCCGGCTGGACGGCCGGCGGTTGGCCAAGCGACCGGCCGGCCACCGGTCGGCCAGCCGCCAGCCGCCGATCGTGGCCTCAGCCGGATCGGCGGCTGAGAGGCCACGAGGGCCTCGAGGGCGAGGCCTCGTGGCCTCGTGCCCTCGCCCCCCCCTCGCCCTCCTTGCAAATGAGCAAGAGAGGACGAGGGATAGGGGGAGCGAGAGTGAGGACAAAAACTGCTGGCGCGAAATCGCCAGCATGCCTCGCACGCCGCGATTTCGCGCCAGAACGACAAAAAGAAACTCAAAGTTTGTTTATGACGAACTTCGACGTAAAACAAACGGAATAGCTTGTGCAAACACATGAGTTTGAGGTAAAAACCCCCGGTTTGGGTCCCAAAACCAAGGGTTTGGCTAAAAACGGTAATGGGCCTCCGGAGACTCGAAATATTCGAGTCTCCCTGCTCTGGGCCGTTGATGACGATTGCCCCTCAGTCTTGCGAAGGGGGTAAACACCTGACGCGGACTGAGAACGCCATTCTGCGAACTCCGACGACGACTTCAGAGCAGGAGCTGGAGATCGAGCCCGTTACAGTGGTTCTCAGAGCGAGACGACCCTCGCAACCAAGGGTTCGACGGAAACGGCGGCTACGACCTAGATAAAACGCCGCCGGCAGCTGCAAGCAGCAGCAGAAACGCCAGAAGGGACTACGGCATCAACACTTGACGGATTGAATCGCCGTTAAGTGCGTTAGAGAGCTGGAAAAAAGCTCTACTTGGTGGAGAGTCTTTCTTCCAGCCTCTCCACACTTCCAGGGGGCTATGAGGATTTCTGTGGGGCGGGTTGGGGAGTTCCCACCTCTAAAACCACAGTATACTCCTCATTTTCAAGGCTCTTTCAAACCTCCTTCATCCAAAAAATTGGGACAGCGTCCCTCCAAGACAAGAAGACAAGTAGTGTTTTGTTCTAGACCTTGTACTTGCTTATCTTTTTATTCTTTGTCTTAGTTTTGTGAGCGGTACTCACAATTCTGGTTGCTTCCTTGTATTTTGATTTTCTGTTTTCCTAGATCCTAGTTGCTATCAAGTGCCGTGAGTCCCGGCCTAGGAGGACTAGCTTCTAAACCCACGACCTTGTGCCGACGTGGCGGCCTAGGAAAATAGAAATACAAATTGAAATTGCCTCACCGATCGTGAGAGCAACACCTTAGGAGGCGATTCCACCTCGTTGTGTGGTGATCCTCACAACAACCTTCACGTGCTAGTTGCACGAGCGACGGGATGGCAAGCACCGGACCGTCTAAGTCCAACAAGGGCAAGGTGGTGACGGCGTCACCACGAGCTCTCGGCGGACTCCAAGTTTTGGGAGCCGCCGCCGCGAGCACGGTTGCCAACCCAAAGGCAACCGTACTGCCAAGGGCAACCCTACCGCCTAAGGCAACCGACGCCAACCTCGGCGACACCGAGAAGCGTGCGGATGCCGCAAAGGGGCTCGACGAGCACGTCGACGCGCACATGGGTGACCCCCATGCGACGGACGACACAATGGAGGAGGATCTTCCGGAGGAGGACCCCGTCGAAGAGCACGACGTCGACGATGGCGAAGGTGACGAGGATCACGACCATCGCCATCGTCGTGCGACGAACTCGAGCCGATTGCTCGAGAAGGGCAAGACGCTCATCGTATCGCCTGAAGCTGCCGACGGCAGCGAGACTGCCGAAAGCAACAAGGGCGTTGAAAGCAGCCACACGGGAAGTTCCCGCGAGAACGAGCGGGATGACGTTGCCGCGAAGGCAATTCGCGATGACCGTCGAAGGCTCGCGGAGTTTGCTGCCGAGGCCGCAGGCCGACTCAAGATCACCACCGGTGGTGGAGATACGGCACCACTCGGAGGAATGGGGGCGGACCCTCCTTCCTACGATGCGGCCGCAATGGGGCAAGGCAGCGCCCACTCGAGCGTCGTCGCCGACGACAGTCTCCTCCGAAAGGTGGGGCTCCTTGGAGGCGTATACGCGAACCGTACCCTCTTGTAGTGGATAAGGGTGCACGAAGAACGCGAGGCCCTGGAGGCTATCGCCGATGCTCTGACGACATCAGAGCTCAAGTTCGCGTTCGCCAACCTGCTGGCCCACGTCGGGCAGAGCATCACGGACCTTGACCGTGATTGCCAGCTGCAGCACCTCGCCGCCCATGAGGCAAGCCGCTGATGCAACGACCTCGACAAGGCGTTGCAGAGCGTGACCCAGGTGCGGATGCAACAGCAAGTGCAGCGTGCCGCAGCTGCGGAGGCCACTGCCGGCGGCAGCGACGACTTGCATACCTCGACGACTTCGGGGTCGGTCATGAACCCGTCCTTCCTCCATAGTGTGGAGATCTTCCGGAAGGGCGTGAAGCTGACCGACTTGCTGAACCGCATGGAGCACGTCCTACGTGTCCACAAGGCGCCACTCAGTCAGTGGGGCGACCTTGCCACGACGCGGCTTGAAGACAAACTCTTCAAGTACGTGGTCAAGGAGTGGACTGCGCAGCAGCCGCACCTTGAGTGGCAGCCCATGCCGTGGGAGGCCTTTTGTGCGATCATGCGCAAGAAGTGTACCCAACGTGAGGAGGCGCAACGCGCCTTCCATAAGATCAAGGACTTTAGGCAGCTGGGCAGCTCGCTCGAATCCTACTTGAGCGAGTTCAGCGCACTCGTGGAGGAAGTCGAAAGCTTGACCGAGGGCGATGGCACTCAGACGTTCAAGTACCCAGAGTGCATGCTGCTGGAGTACTTGCGTGATGGTCTTGCCAGCGAGAAGCTGAAGGACAAGACCACCACGACAGCCACTAGCCAAGCTTGGACAAGCTGGAGGGCGTTGCGCGACTACATGAGCAAAGTGTACTCGGCGAACCCGAAGCACTACTCTGATGCACGGCCGAACGCGCGTGCACGACAGGGTCGCGACATGCGCATGGATGCTGCAGGGGCTGGTGGGTCAGCTGGACAGCGGGGCGGGGCCAAGGGCAAGCAGCCTACAAACCCTCCAGCCAAGAAGGCTGGTGGATACAAGGGTCCCAACAACAAGCGCAGCCGCGAGAATGACGAGCTGCAGGCGGCGCGTGAGCGTCGCAACGCAGCCTTCCGCGAAGGGCTCTGCCACAACTGCATGCAGCCGGGCCACTTTAGGGCTCATTGCCTTGAGGCTGCTGGTGGTGGACAAGAGGCCGCGGCGCTAGCTGCAGCAGCAGCACCTCGTGGGGATGGTGCAGCAGGAGGCCGCGGACAAGGCCGTGGACAAGGTCGCGGTCGCGGCAATGGGCCCGGCCGTGGTAACGGACAGGGCCGTGGGGCGGGTTTTCCCCACCCCTGAGTGACGTCAGTGGGGACCACTCAGGGGTAAAAATGGATCACGAGTGTGAGTTCATGTTTTCAGACGAGGATGTTAAACAATTTGAGTTTTTGACGAGTTCAAATTTCTCTGTTGTTTTCTCCCCTCTCATTGAACCTCATTCTGCACTTGCTGATCGACATTGCCCACTAAATCTTGCATCACCACACGAGATGCATGATCGAACCTGCTTAGTGGTGGCGACACCAACCATTGTGCAAGAGTTGTGTAACACGGTGATTGAAACAAACGCCCTTAAAGCGATGAGTTCAATCACATTCGCAGTACGTTTAGTCGACGATTTCGACCCAGTGAAATTCAAAGACTGGAAGGTGCTGGCCGAATTCACACGTGCCCACAAGATGTGGACTCGAGTGGGTGAATCATGGGGGTTGCGACGCCCGTCGTACAGATTCCGTGTTTATCACAAACTTGGCTTACCGTCGTCGAGTCTGTTCACTCGGAAGAGTGGAGGCAACATGACGATGCAGTTCAAAGGACACCTAGCTGGTGCTCCCGTGAACGTACTGGCTGACACTGGAGGGGACGCCCCTTTTGTTAGCCTTGGCTTTACCCGACAGGTTGGCCTGAAGTACGAGCCATCGAATGGCGCAGTTGTTGTCGGTGACAATCGTACGGTACCCGTGATCGGTACTTGTAAAGCAAAAATTTGTATTCAAGGGTACACACAGAGTGTCACATTGAAGGTACTCAACCTTCTTGACCCGTTCGACGTGGTGCTAGGCGATCCCTGGCTTCGTGACAACAAGGCTCTAATGTGTTTTGAATCAAAGCGTTTGATCCTCCGGAAAGGACAACGCCGCTTTACGTTGATTCCGAGTACGGAATTATCACCGACCCGACTCAAAGTCCATGCCAGCTTGTCTGCAATGCAGGTCAAGAGACGTATTCGACAAGGTTGTCGATACTTCTTGGCTCAGCTGCAGAAAGTGGAGGACGACGTGACGGAAGACATGCCACAAGAGATCAGATCTCTATTGGCGGAGTTCTTGGATGTATTCCAAGACCCACCGGCTGGGCTTCCACCAGAAAGACACATGGGCCACACGATTCCACTGCAACGAGAGGCGACTCCTCTGTTCAGACCCATGTATCACCTTAGTCCAACAGAAAGGCGAGAGGCCGAACGCCAAATCAAAGAGTACCTTGCAAAATGATGGATCGAGCCAAGTAGCTCGCCATACGGTGCGCCGATCCTTTTTGTGAACAAAAAGGACGGTGGTTTACGCATGTGCGTGGATTACCGGGCGTTGAACAAGCTAACGGTGAAAAATCGATTCCCCTTACCGCGGATTGAGGACCTTTTTTACCAACTCCAAGGCGCAAAAGTATTTTCGTCCTTGGATTTGTCTCAAGGGTACCATCAAATCCGCATCACGGAAGATGATGTGCCCAAAACCGCGTTTCGAACGCACATGGGACACTATCAGTTCCGAGTGTTATGCTTTGGGCTTACAAATGCCCCGGCAACTTTCCAAAGAGAAATGAACCAAACGTTCGCCAAGCAACTTGGACAGTTTGTCTTGGTTTGCCTGGATGACATCCTGGTTTTCTCCAAAACAATGGAAGAGCACATAGAACATCTGCACGAAGTTCTCGCAATCCTTCGGGAACAGAAGTTCTACGCGAAAGTGAGCAAGTGCAAGTTTGCACAAGATGAGCTCGAGTACCTTGGACATATCGTCGGCAAGGACGGCATCCGCGTCGACCCACAAAAAGTCCAAGCCGTTGTGGACTGGCCACGCCCCGAAAATGTTGGGCATATTTGGTCTTTCCTCGGCCTTGCAAACTACTTTCGACGGTTTATGCAAGGGTATTCGACCCTGGTAGCACCGCTAACCAGGCTCACGCGAAAAGACGTGCGTTGGGAATGGACATCTGATTGCGAGAACACTTTTCTCAAAGTCATAGAGCTTCTCTCCACTGCGCCCATCCTAGCTCTTCCGGATCCATCGCAACCTTGGGAGGTTCGATGTGATGCATCCGTAGTTGGACTTGGAGCCGTCCTCATGCAGAACGGTCACCCAGTTGCATATGAGAGCCGGAAGCTCATACCCGCAGAAACGCGGTACACGACTGGGGATCAAGAGCTCCTTGCGGTAGTACACGCTTTCAAGATGTGGCGTTGCTACCTTGAGGGTGCTGAAGGGGGTGTGACGGTCGTGACCGACCATAATCCATTGGTGTTTTTCCAAACGCAACCGAACCTGTCAAGACGACAGGCGCGTTGGAGCGAATACCTGAGTCGATTCTCGTTCACATGGGAATATCGGCCAGGACGCATCAATGTGGCCGATCCACTAAGCCGACAGCCTGTGGAAGTTAAAGCAACCACCGAGGGCAGTGGGTGTTTTATGGCCATTGCAACAACATCCGTACAACCACCAGATCCCCCTGCACCTCTACGGCAACCACCATGAGAGATTATCCATTACAACGGTTTTGTAAACAGGATCCGGATGGGATACTGTGTGGATTCTTGGTTTCAAGACTCTTGAAATCTGGCCAAGTACGGCTTGGTGGAGGCCGCACGAATCTTTTGGCACGGAGAACAAGTTGTTTTGCCAAACTCGGGAGACCTTCGAGCAAAGGTTATCTCCCAGTTCCACGACCCGCCGGTCGCAGGTCACGTGGGACCCCGAAAGACCGGACATGCACTCTCGGACCACTATTGGTGGCCAGGGTGGAGTGTCGATGTCCGTAAGTATTCCATGACATGCGACTCATGTCTTCGGAATAAGGCTAGTAACAAGAAGACAGTGGGACTCCTCAGCAGCTTCCCATTCCTGGGACTCCATGGGAGTGCGTCAGCATGGACTTCATTATTGGTCTTCCGGACACGGCCCGTGGCCATGATGCAATACTAGTGGTTGTGGATCTTTTGACAAAGATGACACACTTCATTCTTACAACCACTGACGTGAACGCAGAGGAGACTGCCCGTCTCTTCTTTGAGGGTGTCGTAAAGTACCACGGCTTGCCGTTGCATATAATCTCCGATCGAGATCAAAAACTTGCTAGTAAGTTCTGGCAAAAGATGCACGAGTACTTCGGTAGCGAGTCGCAAATGTCGACTGCGTTTCACCCTCAAACGGATGGACAAACACAGCGCATGAATCGCACTCTGGAGCAGATGCTCCGCATGTACGTGGACCCTGCCATGCATGATTGGGACGAATTCCTAGCACCGGCAGAGTTTGCGG
>SZWC01040364.1:0-12007 GCA_023375785.1 Penium margaritaceum
CCCCCCCCCCCCCCCCCCAAATACTTAGTGTATTGCGTTAGTCTCTATGGTCCGTGTATCTCACTAGTATATTGAACACACTAGTGTATTGACTTAGATGCTAACCAATACAAGCACCAGCTACACTAACCCAATACACTGCGGTTTGGGGGAGGGGGGGGGGTCAGAGTTTGGACGTTTGTCCTATTCTCTGAGCGTTTTCTCCTGACTGAGAAATTGTGAGAATACACTCGATCAGACTTCTCATTCAAACCATAGACACATAACAAGAAAGAAAGTTCCGTATCCACAGAAAAGTCACTATAAAAAATTAAAGGACAGAAATAAGTCTTGTATATGTTGAAAAAAAGTCATACTTATTGTATCTTTTTTCAGAATTTTATTACACCTTATGATTAAGGTAGATGTATTACATACGCACTTCTCCTTGTGAACACAACAATGTTACATCTGAGGACAATGTCTTGGATATGACCAACATCAACCTGCCATATACACTGAACTTGTTGTGTATAATCTGGCCTCGATTAACCATACCTCCTCATGGTACCCCGAGCGCAAGTCAATCTTGCTGAAGTACTGCACTCCTTGCTTGTCAAACAACTCCTCAAACCTTGGTAGCGGGTACCAGTTATTGATTGTTACATTGTTCAATGCACGATACTCCACACACATCCGTAGCTCCCTTGTCTTTTTCTTCACAAAAAAGGACTGTTGTAACATAGGGTGACACTGGTGGCCTGATGAACCCGTGCTCTGTTAGCTCCTCCAACTGCTTCTTGAGCTATCCCAACTCGTTGTCGCCCATGCAATAAGCAACACGCACCGCTGGATTTGCTCCTAGAACAACCTCAATCTTGTGGTCGATGTCCGGCCTTTGTGGCAAACCCTTTGGCAACTTAACAGGAAAGACATCATCATAGCTGTTTAAAGCTCCTTTGATGCCTTCCGATAGTTCCACTGCCGGTGTTTTTTGTTGATCTCCCTCTTGTTTGTTTCTCTTTGTTGCCAACAATTACACCTCTTGAGCTGCTTCCTTCTGTTGCACCCACACAAGGTACACAAGGTCCCCCTTGCGTTGACAGTACTTTTGCTACACGTAACTCAATTGTGGCACCTTGCCTTCCTTGGAGACCTTCTCCACCGCCCAGAGCGGTAAAATGATATGCTCTATGCATTTCTTCCCTTTCACCTGGCTACACACACAATCCACAACAGGATTCCACCGGTGCAGCCAGTCACGCCCCATGATTCCTTCATAAGAATCCATTGGGCACGTGCAAATGGTTACCTCCTGTGGCAGCTTGTCCAGATGGACCCTCAATGGCTTCAAAGGCATTCCACACTCCAGCTCCCCTTGTACCAACTTGGCCTTCATTAGCTTCCCAGGTAGCCGTGCAAGTCCCAGCCTTTCCATGAGCTCATTTTTTAAGAATGAGTGCGGCGCGCTGCAATCCAGCAATGCTTCAACCTGCCGGTGAGTCTGGCGTCTCTTGTCGTCCGCAAATTCAGCCGATGAGATTTTGGCTTTCAGGAGGATTCCCCGAATGCTCTCAATCCCTTTGCTCCGCAGCAACACACTTGGCATCTCCCTTGTTGTTGAAGGAATTTTTGGGCTGGATTTTGCTAATACGGATGAAGATTTCCCAGCAATTGGCCATCCGCCACTCACTATCGTTTGCCGTTTTCCAGTTGCTTCTTCTTACAATATTTATTGTGGTACCCAGGCTTTCTACAGAACCAAATGTTCCCACCATGAGGTTTTCTCTGCTGCTGACCTCCCAGCACTGCATCGATCTCTATGGGATCAGCTTGTTTGTACTGTGCTTGATGCTGGATATTCTCTCGCTTCTTAAAGAACCCCTTCGATGGTAGCATGCCGCGTCAACACACTCAGCAATGTCCACCATCACCTTGAACTCCGTGATTCTACTCACTGCCAGCGTGTACTGAATCTCCGTATTCAAACCATTGTGGTATTTATCCGCCATCTCTGGCTCGCTCATGCCATGGATCTTGGAGCACAATGCCAAGAAGCGACGCGCGTAATCCTAGGCCAAGCCGGTCTGCTTCAGCTACTTTAGCTTGTTTCATGCGACCATGTAAGCATTCATGAGATGAAACCGATCTCTGATGGCTTCCTCAAACTGCTTCAATATCGTTGGCACATGCGCTTCAGCTTGTCTTGTGCCTGGCTGCCACAACAAGGCTTGCTGCACAGCTGCGTTCCAAACCTCCACCTTAAGTGGCCAGCATATCCAGCTGTCTCCACCACTCCAATGCTGCTCCACGTAGTAGTGTCACTGCAAATGACACGCGCACAACATCATCCTCTAGAGGATGACCCAAATCCCCAATTTAGCTGTTCTTCACAAACAACCAGATCTGAACACTCACGCCCTTGGCTTAGGGATTGAATGGTTCTGGAGCCGTTTGCTTTGGTCTTGGCGGAATCCTTGACCGGCCGCCCAAACCTGTCTTGCATCAGTCCGATCCTGTAGGTCAGCCATATGCCAATTGAGCCAGTGATTATCCAAGTTGAGGGCTCCCAGCTGCTCTACAATCTGCTACAAGGCCTGCTCCATGGTCCTTGATGAATTTTGGTCGTTAGAGATCCCGAGAAGAAATTTGGCAATATTTCGGCAGCAATAAAAAAAAATTGGCAGCAATTTGGTAGTCCGGGATGAAAATTGAACGTCCTTGAAGTGTGTGGGAGTCATCCATCATCTCCCGTACGCACACAGTAGGCCGTGTGAATGCTGTAGAAATGTAGAAGAATTTCCAGAGGTTGGCTTGTGCATTGGATTCGAAGTCTGGTCCAAAAAGCCTCCCCCTCAATCAGTCTTGAGGTTGTCCGGCATAGTCTGTGCCTTCAGCTCCTTGAAATTGGTAGAGCTCTGGCAGCGCTTCTGCCCAATGCGTGGCTCTGGGTCTGATACCAGACGTGAGAGTGTGTGATGTCTGGAGATTAAGCCTTAGTGTGTGGAGAGTACAGTTGCATCAGAAAGATAGACTTGGAGAATTCTGGAAACCAGTGCCAGACAATCACAGGTTAGTTAAAATGAGCAGATTTCAAGGTATTTATAGTATTCTGCCAGCCTCTCTTGGCCCAGGTCTACTGTTCTTCTAGATTTCTGTAATAGACTACCTGCACCTGAATCCAGTGCCGTACTTGCACCTAAAAAGATGCCCTTGAAACTCTGTCGAGGCCCCGAGTATGGCAGAAAAACATGGATACGTGGTTACATCTCCAGTGAGAGAAACACCACCGAAGGCAAATAGTGCTGAATGACGTAGCTGGTCGTGACGGCAAGAAGGTGGCAGGGTTAGAGGCTGGGACCCTAGATGGAGCTTGCAACTGTCCTATTCGAGGACGCAAATCTTGTCCTCATGTGTACCATCCTCCATCTCCTCCTCATCCCAAGTGTCAACATGTGATGAGGGGGGCTGAGATCATGATACTGTAGAGGAAATAGACTGCTGAACGGATGGTGCAACTCTTGTAGGCCCTCCTGGTGTCTGTTGTGAGATCCCTAAACGACCCCTTAGTCACT
Organism: Penium margaritaceum; assembly: GCA_023375785.1. Classification (NCBI taxonomy): domain Eukaryota; kingdom Viridiplantae; phylum Streptophyta; class Zygnematophyceae; order Desmidiales; family Peniaceae; genus Penium; species Penium margaritaceum. The sequence goes on from SZWC01040364.1 coordinate 3,555, forward strand.
TTGCAATCTCCTATAGTGCATTGGTCTCAGGCTGCTGCTGGCTGCGCATGTTATCCCGCGTCCAACGAAGCTCGTGTATGGTGAGTGAATGCGAGGGTGAAGTCATGATGCAAAAAGAGGAGGGGTCTCTTACACCCTTGCCCTTGTGACGGACCGGTGGCATTGGTGCTACCCAGTATGGGTCTAAAAATCATCATTGTCTGAAGCAAGAACCTTTGGCGTTTCTCAAGGTGATGAAACGGTGGCAAAAATTGACGTTCTAGCCTAAAACGTTGTGGATTGTTGGTGCTGACATCATCACCTACAATGCTGTCGGTTCTTTTGGCTTCTACGATCATCCGCAGTAAGTCGCTTTGGATGCCGAAGATGGCGATTGCTCGTCGGATGTCACGTTGAAGGCCATTGTTGTAGTGAAAACAGAGTTCATTGGGGGCGATGTCCGCGGAGTCTTCGCATGTACCTTGCCACACTGGACTATTAAATGAGATGCTGAAGTTTGTACCGAGCATCGGAATTCTTATTTAGCTTTTTAAAACGTGCAAGCATCGCGCGCGAGAATTTGCTCCAGTCGGTTGGTGGCGTCAACGCGTCTTGTTCCTACAGGTTGATTTGCTCCAAGGGTAGAATGCCTGGGGTTAAGGATGTGAGATGGGCGCCGTTGGCTATCGATGAGGCTTCGTCCGTCTCCTGCTCCTGTTGGATGGTGTTTATGTCTGACCACCAACTTCATGCCGTGCCACGCAAAATCACAGATGCGAGGTCAATTTTCCTCTGATCGCCGTCAACCTCGCTACTCCGATACCATGAGAAACTGCTAGGAAGCTTCTTAGCCTTGCTGTTGCTGACGTGGTAATGCTATCAAGTCAGCTAGCACACTAGGAAGGAAGCAGGTGCAAGAAACAACAAGAGTTAGACCAGGGAGATGTCCAAAGTCTCATAAGCTTTAATAGCTTACTGAAAAAAGAGGGATGACAACTGACAAGGAAAAAACATAAATGTCTGTTGCGGCGCACAATGGGTGATGCACATGGCAGTGTCAGTTTATCCTAAAACTGGCACAAGCTACTGTTTTGGCCGTAACTCTATGCACTGGCATCCAAACGCAAGAACGTATGAATCTAGAGATGGATAATCTTGAGCTGAATACTACAACTGGTCACACGCACAAGTCCAGTATAAATCAGTGGACACACACTGTAAAACAAATAAATCGGGTGTAAGACCCAGTCCACTGTGAAAACTCTAACAACTGCCGAATAACCGCAGAGCATCTTAGCAAGCACAAGGGATGCCGTGACAGCTATCTGGCAGCTACGGGTGGGTGGAGCCACCACCCGTCAGTGCGCCGGTGCCAGCTGGTTCCGCATCAGGGATTTGCACGAGCATGGACACGGACGAGTGGTCATTGTAAGCTGTAGAAAGAGACAGGGATGACTCACATGAAGACAAGTGTGACCCCGCCTTAATGGTAGGGCTGAACAAGGAAATTTGCATAGTTTTATCCAAAGACAAATACCTCACATTGGTATGTTTAGGAATGACCAGCACTTCTCAACAAAAGGAGAAGATGAGTAAACAAAACTCCATCTTGTGTTACACGGAGCAAAAGATGAGTAATTCACATCTAGAACTTTTGAAGCATGATACAACTTGGGAAACTGGGACACTGGGTTATTTTCAGCATTAGGTGTATGTTGATGTCGTTTCCTAACACTGTAGTGCATTTACATCATAAAAAGGTCAAGAATGAGGTGAACTTAGGATCTTGAGGCCTCGAACTCATTTACTAGTATGATGCCGTAACATGAGAGTGTACTTTGAGAAAACCTGTTGATAAGTTGTGGAGTTTTGAGAATTTTGAGTCACACTTTTGTGCACAGTCTAGCGTTAACAAGATGTTGACCAAACAGTACCCAAAGTAGAATGAAGTTTACAATAACTGAATAGATGATTCTTTAAAGTGGTCAAACCTTTGAAAAATTGTAGGATGGAAAAACAAAGTTTGGGCCAGCTTGTTGCCAGAATGCCCCCAACCAAACACTGTTCAACTAGAGGTGGATGATGCATTCTGCGCCACAAATGAAAGCAAAAAAGTGAGCACACATGAAGTTTAGGGATTTGTGTACATTAGCAATGTAACTCTTCCTCCCATCCTCCTCATGACCTAGAGGTGACGTACACCCGCGTGGCATAACAAGAGACATCCATGGTAAGGGCCATAATGGCAACAACTTGTACACAAAGAGCAATCACATCTGTCAGGACATTGCGAGCACTCAACAGACCAACAACATGCACAATTTCCTCCATTGCATTACTGTCCAATGCCTTCATGAGGAATTCATCTTGTTATTGACTTCCATATCCATCCAAACACTAAAGACATGTCCTACTATGACAAGCTCACACAAAAAATGATGCTCAACGTTGATGTGCGTTTGTGCTGCACTCCATATTGATTACCCTAATCATTTGGGTGCCATAGCATAGGGTCATGCAACAGCCAACATTGCCGTTTTTATTGTCCGATTGCATGTTGTTGTGCCGGTTGTTGCAGCTGCTGCAACAACCAACACAACCAAATTCCCTTACAAGCACCCACGCCGAGTGCAATGTACTCTACCTCATTTGAATGCCTTGCAACATACCCCTGTTTCCCACTTTTCCCATATCCAGTTAGTTTGAAATGATGCTGTGCTATTCTGGACAATACTATTTTCTGCTGCCTCACACACTTGGACTCAAGTGTGTGGCCTGCTTCACCCAGGCTTAGTGCCTGAGCAGAGCTGGCTACTCAGCTTTGAGGAAAAAATCACACTTGAAAGTTCATGCCTGAACCAAAGTGTAACAGCCAATCAAGAAACTCCACTAGTCGCCTTGGTGAGCCCCTCCAGACAACTGAAAGCCCCAAACTGGGGCATCGTCCGTCGTTCTTAAAAACTGGACTATACCAAAACATGCACGCAACAAACCAATTCATGAAGCCATAATCTGCTCAATTCTTCATACGGCAAAGTTATGGTTGCGTGAACCTATGAAAAATCTATGCTACTCAGAACAGCCAACTATGACTATCAATGACATGAGTGACTGTAGCTGTTGTTGATGGAGTTGGCTGCGCATTGCGACCAAGTGGGAGACTCCACACGGTGTGTTGCTCATGACTCTCACAGAGGCCATGACCTCAAACACATCATCATCTTCCCTTACCTACTCTACATTCTCCTCCTCCTTCTCCCCTTCCTCTTCATCACTCTCCACATCCTTTTCTGGCTCACTCAACACTCCATCCTCCTAAAAGAACCCCCTTATCATCCTCGCTGGCCTCTGCCTCAGCTTCAATTTCTGCTTCCGCGGCTACGGCGATGTTCTTTGCTGTCCTGCATCCATTTTGACCGTAGTGCTTGTGTAAACGGACATTGCGCTGAATGAGGAGCTCCAGTTTTGACACCTTGAGCTGATTCCTCTTGGCAGTGTGGATCACCTTGTGAGTGGAAAAGACACACTCACACTCAGATGAGGAACAGGCCTGCGACAGCAGCTTCAAGGCCAAATCCTGAACCACGGGCAGGTTGCACATGTAGTTGACATGCCACTCAGCAGCAGACATTGTCCTGCATTATACTTCTGCTACTGCAGAAACAGCCTTGGCATTCCTACGAGGTGCCATCATGAGATCATGGAAAATTATTGTTTGAGCCTGCTGGAAAACACTGATCTCCTTCATAATGTCGTCGTGTTTCTCTTCTGGAACAAGTGCCTCCACCACCACCTGCCATGCCTGCAGGATGGTGGCATCACTGGAGAGATAACTTCCAACGTGTTGAGGATGCAGAAACCGTGCAGCAGCATACAAATGACGTCTTGTATCCTTGCAACACTGGTTCAGTCTGTCCAGAAAAAAGAAGACATGAAGCTTTGCAACCTTCTGTCCCTTCTTCCTTTCTTCTCAGCCAGGGAGTTCACTTGATCTGCACAATCCAACAACCCCTTGAGGATCTCAGCAGCCCCCCCACCTGTGGAATCAGCCACACACAATGCCTGCACCAGGGGCAGTAACAAATCCTTCAGCTGATGGACCTGGAGCCCAAAGACCTTGTGCCGTATGATCTGTCTCACCCCCTTCTTCCGACTCCTGAAGCCAGCATCCCGCTGCGGACCAATCTGCTCCCATACATTGAGCTGCACAAGTTCCTCCAACTCCTCCCACAGCTCCAACAACCTCTCCACAATGTCGAAGAAAGATGCAAAGCGGGTATTCCACCTGTTCTTGAGCACCTTGTCCCCTGTTTTGTCCTTCAGCAATGTGCAAGACATGACATTATTGCTGAAGAGTTCAATGACTTCCTAACAATGTCCAATGATCCCAGCCCCATGCAGTCTCACCAACATCGTTCATAATCAATTAAATGCTGTGAGCACAACAACCCTGGAAGAGCAACTTTGGGTGATTCACCCACAGCTTGGTGAGTGCCTTCTTGTTCACTAATGCATTGTCACACATAATCGAGAAAATCTTGTCCTCACCCATTGCTTCAATTGTGGACACAGTGTGGTCTATGTCCCTGGTCAGACAGCTGGCATCACAAGAGAACAGGTGGAACAAGACCATGGCATTGACTGCCATGCAATTTTATTGGCCTGATATGCCCAGCGGACCACTCGTTCACTGCTAGGCTGGTGCCATACACTGACTATCTCTGCTTTAAGGGTAATTCTAGCTCAGCAAGCTCTGCATCCAGTTTCTGGAGCAAGTCATCAACCACTGTGGTTCTGGCCTGCAACCTATAGCTGAGGATTGTCTTCTTCCCTGACTTGATGACGACCATGAGAACTGGCAAGAATAGATAGGAAAATCGGCGATGCACATGAGTTTGACGATGTTAAGCTGGTAGTTCACGTTCTTTGTCCCATCAGTGTGTTTCACCATCATGGACTGGCAGAAAGAGGCAGCCTTGTTGATGTCAAAGAGAGGTATGTCACCCTCAAGTCTTGGTGTAGCTGCCTGCTTGGACCCTTAGCGTTCCCACCATCTTCATGACTGGAATCATTCTGCAATGTCAATCTACACATTGCTGCTTGGGCTATCTTCTCCTCAGCTTCCCACAAATTCAGCCACTCCACCGGTTTATCCTTACTCTCCCATTCTGCACCCTCTCCCTTATACAGCTTAGTGCTATATGGCTTCCATCCTGCTGGAGGCGGTGGACACTCCATGCCTAACGCGTCCCTATATGTTGGCGGGGGGTGCGGACACATCCCCACATTCAAGTTGTTGCAGGCAAAGTGTCCACAGATGCAGTCATACGCCCCGCTCACCTCCTTGGCGCATGATCCACAAAAAACTCCCATTTTCTGCTGGTTATTGGAAGAGTCTTGTAGTGTTTGGAAAGCTCATTTGTGAAGAAAACACCAGTGAGTGCCCTTTTCTACCGTGGGACTGGAAGCTGTGGTAGAGGCTTGGTTGGAGCAGCTTTTTGAAGTGGGCTGCAAGGAATTCATGGTGGGAAGAATGCACTGGGCCACCGGCCTCCAGCACCGGTATGCCCAAGTGTTGGGTTCATGAGGTGCAAGACCTGCGATGATGGCGCAAGTCTTTTTCGTGTCAGACGCAAAGAAATGTGGCCCAACCAACAGTGAAATGTTGCTCGATAGTGACGAGCGGCATTTCACTAGCACCTAGTGTATCCTGCCATCTTCGCATATCAAATCATTGAAAATGCATGTAACGTCTGAGTTGAATGATCAAATATGCAAAAAGCTATAATTGACACGGTGTTACATTTTACTGAAAATATACACTAACAGCATAATTCCTTGACATTGTGGAGTCGAACATATGAAAAATGTATCATCCAAACCAATCTCAAACCGTGTCACTTTACATAAAATAGTATTAGGTAAAATCTGTCAAATCCATCATTTATGCCGACTCCTTCATCATCTCATGTGGAAACACATGCATTTGGCTATTGCCATGGCAGCTCAGGATGAGGGAACCCTGTGCCACAAAGTCCAGCCTGTCCAAATGCAACTTTCCATGCTAAAATTTCATTGGACAAAGTAGTGTGATTCATGCTACCTTTCATGAAGGAGGCCATCAACTGTTCTTTGGGTGGAATGTGAGCATTGAAATCCCAACTGTTGCTCCGGGAGCTGAACTCGCAATGTTCTTGGTGCGGAACTTGTGCTCAGTGGCCACCTGGGCTGGTGGGAAAAACATTTTCTAATGTTCCAGGTGTCCCCCTGGCCAGCTACACCACATTGAGGTAGCCTTGATGCCTCTTCAGGTGCCGATGTCGTTGTATTCTGCCTCCGAAGAGGAACAAAGTCAATTTTGCCCACCGGACACAGATGATTCAATTATGTGCTTAAACTCACCAGCAATGAGGGAGTATCCAAGGCCAGTGCTTGGGTGCACAATCCCGGTTGCAAGTCGAAGGGCATCCAGGCCAGTTGGTTGTGAAACCAGCACTAGAAAGCGGAGTCATGCATGTGAGAGGAAAGTGGGGCACCCGAAGGGATTACAGGACCAGCTAAGCCACTGACACCAGATTGTGCAGGAAGGGCATGCAGGTGCCCTCCCTAGACGAATGCAATCACTGGTACAATAGGTGCCAATGGGGGTGTAGGAGTGGTTGCATCCAGACCAGACGATGTAGGCACTTCTGACTGCGCAGGCAAAGAGGTGACAGAGTGGCAAACATGTGGGAGAAATGGGAAAAAGGAGAGGAGAAAAGCCAAGATGGTGCCACTGATGAGTCAGGCACTAGAGTGACCAGACATGCTGGAATTACAGGACTGGCGGATGAAAAAACTGAGGGCAAGAAGGTTGATGACTCAGGCGTCAATGATGGTGATCGGCTAAGCTCTAAGGGTGAGAGTGGCCAGGAATCCCCCTCTAACTGAGAGAGTAGTGGAAGGGAGGAAGGAGAGGCATGATGGTCAAGATTGTGGAGAAATACTGACTCAAAATAAAGAGCATCATAAGATTTGTCGACCTGGTTACGCACTGAGTCCCAAAAGTTTCAGGCCTTTGAGTGGGCAGAGACACCAAGGAAGGGACACAAATGACCTTAAAGCGACAATTTGCTGTCCAAGACATCCTCAAGGAGCCAGAACACAGTTATACAGCCCCTAATGTGAGCAGGGCGTAGGTCTGTGTGACGACCGTTCCCACGCTCAAAGGAAGTGACAGACTTGGACAGGGGACCCCTGACGGACTCGTTTCCAATCCCTGTCATGTAGCTTATGTCCTTGAAGGCAAAGAGCAAGGAAAGACCAGATTTTGAGAGGAGTGTACAGAAACCATCGGCGAGCGTACGATTCTGACACTCGGACACACCATAATGTTGGGGTGTGTAGGGAGCGGTGAGCTCCAAACTCACCCCGCAAGACTAAAGAAGATGAGAAGTGGGGCCAAAGAATTCCATACCAAGGTCACCAAAAACCACATGCAGGGAGTGCTGACAAGCGAGTTCATCCTGGACCAGCTAGGCGTAAAATACTGGACAAAAAATACTTTTCTATCAAGGAGAAAACACTTAGTGGTATTGTGGGAAGCTGTCAATGAGACATAACACGTTGCAGCCTTGCCCCTAATTCATGGAGAGGCAGCAGCATAACATGAGCATGAATGAGATCAAGGGGGGGGACTGACTCCAGCTCCTTGTCAAGCGAGCCAAAGCGATCAGCTACAGGTAGCTCAGAATGCGCCAGTGTTCCAGGCAAATGGCAGCTGCTGCTGCCAAGCTCTGTGTCATCACTCAACGCGGTTGGCTCTTAGTGCTTGGCACAATGCCTTTGCTGGGTTGGGCTTGCAAGTGATACTGCTCTAGGAGGGACGTGGGTGCTGCTTTTGCTGCATTTGCAATTCAATCATTGTCACTGCTGGGCTGTTGTGCCAGGTGTGGGGCTGCTGCTGCCGGTGAAGAGCTATTCAGACTGTAGCAGCAGGGGATGCATTGAAGCAACCTTCTATTTCTGTCAGGGTCGCCAAGCCTGTGCTGTGTACTGTAAGCAGTGCAAAATCTGCTCGCAAGAACAGAGTCCTTTGCTTTTGCAGCAAGACAGCTGCGGCAGCCGCTACCACCTCACCTCAGATTGTGCACTGGGATGCTGTGCAGGAAGTCCCCCTTTGCTTGCATTGCTTCCCTTGTAGCTCTCATACTAGTACGTAGTGATAGGGGGCAGAAGGGGCCGTTCCTATGTGAGAGAAAAACAAAAACATAGGAAGACAAAAACCATGGATGTTGGATCTTCTGCCAGATTGGTTTTTGGAGGAGAGAAAACTTTCCAATAGAGTAAGAGAGAGATAGGGAGATAGAGATAGATAGATATATATATATATATATATATAGAGAGAGAGAGAGAGAGAGAGAGAGAGAGAGAGAGAGAGAGAGAGAGAGAGAGAGAGAGAGAGAGAGAGAGAGAGAGAGAGAGAGAGAGAGAGA
>SZWC01040366.1:0-12007 GCA_023375785.1 Penium margaritaceum
AACTGGATAGAACCCGGCAACAATACGACTCACTTGGGTGGCCAAAAGACGGACCGAAAAAAGCAGCGGAAGCAGAAAAACACATTCTACATAACTAAAATGACAGAGAGCAAAACTAATGTTGCCCAAGCAATGGACCACCGTGAACTAGCCATCGAGAAAACTCCTATGTGCACATAGGAATGTGCAAGGTGAAGCTGAGATTGTCAACATGGTCATCGACCACTGTAGCCTGCCTGCATGTGAGCGGCGTCAAGTCCAGAGGTCACTAAGGCACTGACATAAAAACACAGACACGGTGTGGTATGCTATCACCACCGGTAAGCCAAAGCTAGGCTAGTTAAACATCCTGAGACGCTGGAACATGACACTCACCGTTCGAGTTTCACCCTGAGAAGATGCAACGAAGCTTCCTAGTAACACTCCCGTTGACCAGGCGTCAGTGCCTGATCAGACGGTGACGACAGTCACAAGTCGTGCACGCAACGGCAAGAGTTTGGCTAGCGGACACAAGGCAAAGTGTCTGAATGCTTCAATAGCATTTGCAGAGAGATTTAACAAATGACAGGTCCATGGCATAAATACCTGCCGCAGCGCACAGCGGGTGTCGCACGCAGCGGTCCAAGAGTTGTCCTAAAACCGGCCCAAAATCACTGTTTTGGCCATAATTCTATGCACACATGTCAGAATGCTATGCCGTCTGAACCTAGACGTGTAGGATCACAAGACGGATGCTACAACTGGTCACATGCATGTATCCATCATTAGACAATGGACACGCAATGCAAAAACATGCAAATCGGGCTCATGGCCAGTCCACTGAAAGACTCGTGCAAGCGGTTGGAAAAATAGCAGGAAGTCCTGGCAGTGTCCGGGTCTCTGGGAGGGTAGTCGGCCAGCTCCAAGCTGGTAGTCCGCCGCCAGTCGTCGCACCGGTGTCACCAGGGCCCGCCTCAGGGATCTGCACGAGTACGGTCACAGTAGACTGTACAAGAACGTCACAAATCACAACACTCCCCCATGACCCGATGGTACGTATTTCCATACACGTGCAACACTGGGATGAGTACAATAGTATGTGTAAAACAGATGGGACACTGACACACATCTCACACTCAACCACTCTCAGGCATGGGGTGAAGCCCAACAGGATAGATGGCCACCAGGAACTTTCCGCGAGCTAGTGCCTTCGTCAAGAAATCAGCACGCTGCATGTCGGTGCCAATCCACATGACGGAGATCACGTGTCGCTCTACCAGATCACGCAGAAAGTGATGCTCTATTGCAATGTGCTTTGTGCGAGCATGAAAGACACCGGAGTTCTTCGCAATGGCAAGAGCACTCTGGTTGTTGCAACGAAGCACAATGGCGGGTATTGACTGACCAAGCTCAAGAAACAGGCGCTGCAGCCATACCGCCTCAGCAGTCCCTGCGCCCAAAGCAACGTACTCTCCCTCTAACAAGCTACGTGCGATGCAGCCTTGCTTCCCGCTACGCCAAGACAGAGCGGTACCACCAAGCACGAACACGTAGCCAGTAGGGCTGCGTCCATCTGGGCTCCAAGCCCAGTGGCTGTCAGTGTAGCCGTCAAGGACCATCGAACACTGCCGACGAGTGCAGGGTCCGAGGTACGGCGTGGAGACCACGTATCGCACCACTCGCACAGCCGCGTGAAGGGCTCTGGCACGTGGAGCCTTCAAGAACTGAGCGAGGAGGTTGACAGCGCAAGCGATGTCAGGACGTGTGGTAGGGGCCAGGTACATCAGAGATCCGATGAGACTGAGGTACAAGGTCACGTCCACTGTCTCCCCCAGCTGTGTGGGATCATCCACCTTCAGGGCATCCAGCCCATCAGGTGTACGAGGTGTGGAAGCGGTGGGCACTGCACCAAGGAGGTCATTGAAACGCTCCCCCACGACTCATGCATATCGGGCCTGATGCAGCAACAGTTTCCGACGTCTGTAATCTCGCATGATCTCCATACCAAGAAACACCGATGGAGGACTGAGGTCCTTCATCCTGTAGGCAGTCTGAAGGACAACCTTGGCCTCCTTCACGGCCTCCAGGGACGGGGACGCGATCAGAAGGTCATCGACATTGACGAGGATGTCGTTGAACCGCTCGGGTGTCGGTAGGATGAAGAGAGAGGGATCTGCCTCACTCCGTACATATTCCGTACGAGTCAAAGTGCCGGTGATCTCCCGGTTCAAACATTGCGGAGACGGCTTGAGGCCATACAAGGACTTGCGCAAGCGCCAGACCTTGTCACCGTCCTCAGAGCCTGGTGGTTGAGCCATGTAAATCTCCTCATCCAGAGAGCCATAGAGGAACGCATTGTTCATGTCCATTTGGTGCAGTTCCCAGTCATGCTGAGCCACTACACCAAACAGAGCTCGAGCTGAGGTCATGCGGCCGACAGGGGCAAAAATGTCAATGTAATTGATGCCCTCAATTAGAGAGCACCCCTTGACGACCAAGCGGTCCTTGTAGCATTCCAATGAGCCACTTGACCTGAATAGCCTTCCTCCCAGGCGGAAGGTCGACAAGCCCATAGACTCTATGCTCTCGGATAGCGCGAAGCTCATCCTTGCGGGCAACGTACCAAGCGTCAGCATCCTGTGATGAGAGACCTTCCCTCGGGGTGCCCGGGTCGGGCGCCATAGAGGGAAAACTCTCCGTGGCAAGGGCACACGCCTCGTTGCTAGGCCTAAAGACCACAAGATCAGTTGTTGCATCACAAGCGATATGGAACTTGCGATTGACGAGATCGTGCCCTACGGGGCGGGGCACGCTGGATGTACCTCTGTGAGCTCAGTGCGGACACTCAGGCCTAGGGTCTATGTGCTGGGGTCACCGCTCGCGATGCTACGAGAGGGGCGCCTGGGTGCGGGGCCCGACGCTCGCTCAGCTCCAGAATCCAGTGGTCGAAGACGGCCACCGGGCTCACGGGAGTAACCAGAGCCCGAGGGCGCACCACAGGCTCAGGGACAGGCACGACCACAGCTGGTGGGGACTGAAGTAATGTAGGTGATGCCGTGTGAGGAGATGCGTGTCTGGGGGACACGGGGCTTGGTGTGACAGCAAGAGCAGGCAAGACTGCACCTGACACAGAGGCACGAGTGCCAACAAGAGCAGATACGGGAGAAGGCGAGACTGGACCAGGCATAGAAATAGGATTGCCAGCAGACACAGGTACTGGCACAAAAGTAGGCGCTGGAACAGAAGCCGGGGTACCTATGGGGCGTGAAACAGGCTGTACGGGCGAGGTCTCTGGACTGATGGCGATGATCGCCGGATCATCAAGGGCTGGAGACCGACAGGTGAAGGGGGCTCAAACGGACACATCAGCCTGGTGAAAGGTGCTCGCTGGCGTAGAAGTCTCCCCCATCTGCCGAGAACCCTCAGAGGTAGGGACATGTGTGGCGGAGAGTGCCGTGATCGAAGTCAGGTCACGGTAGGTGAGAGACTCGAAAAAACGTGCGTCGCGTGACTCAATGACGCGACGACGAGTAGGGTCCCAGAAGCGCCAGGCCTTCGACCCCGGGGAAATGCCTACAAAGGCACACAAGGGGCCCCGAGGTGAGACCTTGGACCCCTGCTGGTCCTCGGTGTACCCCACGGAGGCCAGGGATCCCCAGACGCGAGCGAGACGAAGGTCAACACGGTGTCCAAACAAGAGCTCATACGGTGTAATGTGGGACGGGAGCGGACCGTGCAGGAGGCAATTCTAGACCCAAATCATGTAGGCAAAACCCTCAAAGACAAAGGACTCAGGGAGACCGCACTCAGACCGCATAGCGCAGACCGCATCCTCCATGGTGCGGTTCCACCGCTCGAAAACACCGTTCTGCTAAGGGGTAGCAAGAGCGGAGACCTGGTGAAAAATCTCGTGCTCAGCAAAGAACCCGTCCATCTCGCCAAGGAACTCACCGCCGCAATTGGAGCGGAAAGTATGTAGCATGTGACGTGACTGACGCTCAGCCATCACTAACCGTAAGGGCGGCGTCGCTCTTCTGACGTAGGCTGTAGACCCACCGCATCCGGGGAAAGTCATCACTCAACGTTAGAACATACCGGCCCCAATCAGATAGGGGCTCAACCGGAAGAGGACCAAGAAGGTCTGAGTGAACTAGCTCGAGAGGCCGAAGCGCTCGAGAACGAGAGTCAGGGTAGGTGCATCGGTGCATCTTCCGTAGAGCGCAAAAGAGTCAGTTAGTTTTGGGTGGCTTCTCGAAAGAAGCCGCGTCAAGACCGAGAGCTGGCCGTGTCCGTATGAGCTTCGACACAGTATCGGAGGCCACATGACACAGACGGCGATGAAGTAACTGCAGGTGTTCCAGAGACAGAAAACCAGTGAAAAAAACCTGACCGGAGGAGGAAGGAGAGCAAAGGGAGGAGGTCCAAGAGACGCGATACAGATCATCTACGCCTGAGGCACGAAGGACAACACTGCGAGTGTCAGTAGCAGTCACAGTCGCTGAGTCTGCGGTATGCTCCACAGAGAGACCCATCAGTGTGCAGGCACGCACAAAAAGCAGGCTTAGCTCAAGAGCAGGCACAAACAACACGTAGGAAAGGTACAAGGGGCCAGAGTGACCGTCGAAACATACAACCCCAATACCATGGACTAGCAAGGATTGACCAGAGCCTGTACGGACGGAACGGACAAAAGTGATAGGACCGAGAACAACAAAATCACTACGACGACACGTCATGTAATGGGTGGCACCAGAATCGATGATCCGAGTGCCACCGGAGTCACGACCGGTGGACGTCACTGTACAACGGGCAATGGAATACTCGGTATCAGAGGGAAGCTCAGCCGTCAGTGGGGAGGAACGACGTAGGGCACAAAGATGAGACTCATGAACCCAATCGGTGCAGTCAGGCCCATCATCATCACATGCTGACTATGCTCCCCCACACGTATCATCACGACCCACAGGAACGGACGGATAGACAGTCCGTGGACCACCCGACGATGACAACACACTCGCACCTCCCTGAAAGTGAAGCGCTAGAAGGTGTCGGAGATCAGCGATGGTGCGGTCGCGTGGGTCCGGATCACTGCTACTCGCCGGTGAGGAAGCTGGAACAGGTGCAATCGTGGCTGCCACTCATCCGGAGGATGGCGAGGATGACGTGTTGGACGTGGAACGGAGGGCGCGTGCCGCCTGGAGCCCACGAGTAATCCACGCCCGGTCGAGGGGCTGCTGGCACTCAGTGTAGCGATGGGCGCCTCCACAGTTGTACCAGTAAACATAACGTCCACTACTACCACTGAATGACGACTGCTGCTATGACTGCTGCTGACCTGATCCACCCTTCCACTTCTTCTTCCTCTGAGCTGTTGCTATAACACCCTGTGTCTGAGTGGGTGTGGGCAGGGCCGAAGAGGAGGAAGATGAGGACGTGATGGAGGATGAAGAAGGAGACTGCAGGAGGGAAGATGGTGGTGATGCGATGACTGCGATAGCAAGAGAAGTCTCCTGATGGCCCACGGCTGTCTCGCGGGCTGAAGTCACCTGGAGGAAAAGCTGATGCGCCCAGGGGAGAAGCTGCACAGTTGTTGAAAAGGACTCAAGGACAGCATCGCTGTACCGTGTGAAGATGTCAGTGTACTCAAGGCGAACTGCGAGCGTCATCGTACGGAGCGCCCACAGCTATGTGCCTCCTGAGGTCCCAAGGCGCGTGTACATGTGCATCGCGAGTCGCCACTGATTGGCTACAAGCTCGGGAGGCCCCTGGCGGAGAGAGTGGAAGGCACGAATGTGTACTGCACGAGTGGCGTCTGTCTCTGCGGCAAGCAGGGAGAAGGCCAGATCCCAACCTCTGTGTGGATCAACGCCGGTGCCTGTGCCGGCCTCGCCAAGGAAGGGGCGGAAATCGACAGCGGTCTCGCGTGGCATGGCATATAGGAGTCCGCGCATCGCTCTGGCTGCTGTAAGAACCTGTCTTGGGTCTGTAGGCTGATACGGGTTGTGGTAGTAGGTTCATACTCCCTCTAAAGTAGCCCAAACCTGAAAGAGGATCTCCTAGCACTCGAAGCCATCCTCACTGATGTACCGTGGAGGTGGTGTCTCAAAGTCCTTGGGTTGTCGCTCTGTGGGGAGAGCAACCGCAGGCTGAGGAGGACGAGGGATGGGGAAGATTCCTGGAAGGGGATAATCACCGAGATAGTCGCGTGACGAGCGTATCAGAGGAAACCGAGGAGATCTGGTGCTCGTTTGCAGCTGACGGAGGTGCTCCTGAAGAACTCGAATCTCATGATCCGGGGAGTCGCCTGTGATGCCTAGCATGAATGGATCATCATCCAGGAGGTCAGGAGGTGGTGAGTCAGGTCTACCTCCTGTCACGGGTACCTTAGCCGGCTGCTGTGTAGAGACCCGACGCTGGCAGCTCCCTCGGAAACCTGCCGTGGGACCGTGGACTGGGCATGCAGAAGCTCAGTCAGCGTGCGGATGGCATCAATCTGCTCCCGCTTTAGGCAACGCATCTCATCCTGCTGGATCCGTAGGTCCTCAATGGCCTACGAGCGTGGGCTCAGGACCCTAGAAGAAGAGGTGGAGGGATCACCTGTCCCCTCCCCCTTGTTGCCAGACGAGTTCATGTCGCCGCTCAATATGAGTTGATAGGTCAGGTTTGTCAGATTTCAAAAGCGTTAGCGTTTCTTGACGATTTGAGACATTGGCAACTTTTGACTGTCCGGCCAAAAATTTGGCTAAGTATGGAGCTGACGTCAGCAGGTGGTTGCTGACGTCAGCACCACCTGATGATGTCAGCAAGAAGAATTGCTGACATCAGCTGGACTCCCTCCCTCCTTTTTTTTTGGTTTTTGCGCATCTGCGTAAACGTGCAGTCGCTCCGTGGCGGCTACATGGACGTTGCACGGAAGCTGCGCAGTAGCTTCTGCTCAGCTGCTACTCTAGCTATGTTGTCAGTTGCAGCAACAGCAGCTGCGTGGCTGCATGCAGAGCAGTGGGAGCAGCGGCTACGCAATGCCGCTACTGCTGGTGCGCGCTGCGGCTGCTGCTCGCTGCCGCCGCCGCGTCCTGCTGTTGGTGTCGCTACTGCGTTATTGTTGCTACAACAGCTACTACTGTGCTACTGCCGCCACAACTGCCGCTGCTGCTGCTGCGCTGCTATTGCCGCCGCTGCTGCTGCTCTGCTGCTGCCGCTACGCTCTTGTTGCCGCAGCCGCGGCCGCCGCTGCGGCTACGGACGATGGCTGCACTCGTTACAGCTGCCAAGCGCTGCGGTAGCTGCTGCTACGACGCTACTACTGCCGCTGCTGCTGCTCTACTGCTTTGCTGCTACTGGCACGGTGGCAACGCCGCTGCTATGGTCTCACGTGATAGGTGTGGGCTGCGTCGACGGCAACCGGTTGTCTTCGACATGCCCCAGTGGATCTATTGCAGCGGTGACTCTCACTGCTGCTGCTCTGCTGCGTCTCTGCTGCACAGCTCAGTGAGAACTGTCTCACTGCTCTGATACCATGAGAAGATGCAAGGAAGCTTCCTAGCAACACTCCCGTGTACCAGGCATCACTGCATGATCAGACAGTGACAACAGTCACAAGTCGTGCACGCAACGGCAAGAGTTTGGCTAGGGGACACGAGGCAAAGTGTCTGAATACTTCAATAGCATTTGCAAAGAGAGATGACAAATGACAGGTCCATGGCATAAATACCTGCCGCGGCGCAGAGCGGGTGTCGCACGCGGCGGTCCAAGAGCTGTCCTAAAACCGGCCCAAAACCACTGTTTTGGCCATAACTCTGTGCACACATGTCAGAATGCTATCCCGTCTGAACCTAGACGTGCAGGATCACAAGACAGACGCTACGACTGGTCACATGCATGCATCCATCATTAGGGCCGAGTTCGGATGATGATTTTTTGTATGTTTCAACAATATAGCCTCGCCAAGCACGTTGATGCATTGTATTGACAGGCCTTCCCGCAAATGCACGATACAACGTTATGCGCGGTAACTTAGCATATTCCATTCCCAAACTCCCGCGTGGATACATCTTGCAACAATTCGCTATTGTTGAATCTATTCTTCCAGGATTTGAACCCGCGACCTGTCTGTCGGCGTCCGTTGTGTTGCGCTTCGATGCAGCCGTGGCGCAACGGCTTCCTCGTCGGTCAGGGGTTTCGTGGCGGTCCACACAGTCCTAGCGGTATGGTAGTGTAAGGTAACTCTGGCGCTCCCGTAACGGTCGACCAAAGGTAAGCCTACTTCATCATCCTTGAGGATTTTGGTACTCATTGCCTCATTCGCTATGGACAACAACCAACGCCGCGCAAATGTGCGACAGTCTCTCATTCGCCGTGCCATTCAGTACCGGGTACTACTTGTCACGATGATGCGTGCCATGTTCGCTCACGTGGCGCGTCACATGCTGCTACGTTTGGACAATCACCCCATGCACACGAGTCGGTATGGCGGTTTGGTTTGGTTACATGAGCTACTTTAAGGTCACCCACAGAGATTCTACAACATGTGCCGAATGACTACAGACACCTGGCATTCAATCGTCTCTTTCCTTTGGTCCAACACAACCTTGTGCGACACAAGACTCTCCGTGGACGAGAAACTCTTCTTGTGGCTGCAATGTGTGTGTCACGCCATGTCCTTTCGGGAGTTGTGCGAGAGGTTTCAACGCAGCTCCTCAACAGTGTCCAGTATCGTGCGACAAGTGGTCACAGCGCTCAACAGTCTCGCAAGCACTGCCATCCAACAGCACGGTGCCGACGCTCCACCACCCAACACGTGGAGCGGGCGCACTGACTACATTCCTTGGTTTTCTGACTGTCTTGGGGCTATTGACGGGACACATGTCCCCATCATTGTCCCTAATCTACGTCGCGGCGCCTTTGTGAACAGACACCAGCAGATCACACAGAATATATTGGCAGCTTGTGATGGTGACCTCAGATTCACATTTGTCACAACAGGCTGGGACTGTTCCGTGCAAATGACAGCCGCATGTTCCTTGACAGCCTCAGACGCGGGTTCCGTGTTCCACCAGGCAAGTTTCTCTTGGCAGATGCAGGTTTCCCCGAAGGTTATGGCCTGATGACACCCTTTCGCGGCTGGCGCTACCACCTCAACGAGTACGGGCAAGGGGCACAACGTCCACAAGATGCTGAAGAGCTATTCAACAAGAGACACGCATCAGCAAGATCTATGATCGAGAGAAGTTTCGGCATAATCAAGGCAAGGTTCCACATTTTCCGGGGTATGCCCGCATACTCCCCCAACATGCAAGCCCGCATTCTGCACTCTTGCTTTGTGATGCATGATTTGATCCAACAACGACAGAACGTGGACTTGCAAGACATGGAAGATGTTCAAGTGGGTCGACGAGCCTACGTCGAGCACGGACCTCCGAGACGGGTGCATGTTGTGGGAAGGCGGCATGGTGATGCTTGGATGCGGCAAAAAAGGTATGAGATAGCAACTGCAATGTGGGATAATTATGGTGGTGACAATGACAATGTCTCAGATGGAGAATAGACAACATATTTAAACACATTGCAAAGGTACAAGGTTCCCTAATCACTACCAATGTCCTCTTCGGCAGCAACCAGCGGACAGAAACCCACATCTCCACTTGCACCCTCATTCTCCCCTCCATCCGCACCCACTACCTTGGCTCCTGTAACCTCCACCTCCCCCTCCGTGCCATCAATCTTGCTTCCAGTGTTGTCACCAGCAGTGTTATGTGCGGGTGACATAGGGTCACCCTTGAGGACACGCCACATGACACGAGTCCGCAGTTGTCCAATCGAATGAACAAAGTCTTCACACAACTTGCTGTCTGCTTTGAATGCATCCAGCAGCACGAGCTTGTTATCAATGTGGATCCCATTATCCATGGATACAATACGTACCGCCTGGCCGTACGTCATTGCGGGAAGGTCCTCGGAAATGACGCACTGCACTTGGCTAGCATGCTTCATGAATTCATCAAACTGTAACATGTACCTATCCATGTTCGCCTTGCGGCGAACATTACGAATGTCATCTTCAGCAAGGTCCTTGTCCAACGGTCCATACACATCCCCACCAACGCCACCGTCACCAGTGGACACGACGTTGTCGCCGCGTGCCTTGTCAGGAGAAAAGAGCTTCGTGGCCGCGTCATACCACGGCATGTACTTGCCCTCTAGCTTGGCCTGTTCCGGGTTGGTTTTTTTTATCTCCTCCCACTTGTCAGGACTCAACTCATTCTGCCAAGAACGCCTATTCAGTGGTCCACCACTCTGACCCACAAGTCCATATGCATGTTTCCAACGCGTACCAATGGCAGTGAGGCGGCTCCGCACTTGGCTGCGTGTTAGGCCACCAACGACGTTGAAATCCTTGGCCAATGGCTCCACCACCGCATCGTACAATTTTGTCATCCACCCGGCCGATCCACAGAAGCGACGAACGTGCTCAACCGCACACTTCACAAGTGCCACGTCACGCTCCAGAGTCCAGAAACCCTTGCCAAGGGTCTGGCCTTGAGAGCGCTCGCTCACCGCCTCGGACTGCGCTGGGGTAGGATCCTTGGGAGCCTCGATACGGGTGGTGCCCATGTTGGCTGTAACGGATGCAGCCTTTGCGACGAGCACGTCCGGTAACGGAGCGTGGCACTGCGAGCCTGGCGCAATACCGGCCGCTACGTAGCGGCCCGAGGACGGTACCCATGGCACATGCGCGCCGCGAATGTTGGCGTTACGGTCTCCACCGACTAGCGGGCGCGTGTTGAACTCCGCGCGAGGGCCGGGCACTGGTTCACGTCCACCGATCAGTTCACGTTGGAACTAGGACCACGGGGGGATGTGGTCGTGTTCCTGTGGCTGCGAGAAGGAGGATGCAGCAGAAAGGTTGGGTGCACTACCACCGGGGCTGCACTCTGTGATGCCGATGTTTGAAGATGCAGCCATGGTTCAAGGACGAAGGAATGTTTGACTGACTGGCAGGGTGAAGGAATGTCAAGGATACTACGGGAGTCCAGTGTTGGCTGCACAGAGGGACAGGTGACAGCCGTGGTGCACGGCGTGTCGCGATCCCAGTGCGGTCCGAGCTAAGAGGTGCTTCGATTCGAGTGTTTGCATTTGGATGTTCGAATTTGGCAATATTCCAGTAAGTAGATGCTTTCAAAGAGCACTGTCAGATTCATCAAAACCGAAATGCACACAGTATTTCACACCCATCGATGAAAGACGATCCAAGCCCGTGTCGCGGTGTCATTTGTAGCCCTTTCAACATCAATTTTCAACAATCCGTCAGCGCGCGAAGGACTTCGATGCAAGATACATGAAGGATTTTTTTGCCGAACATGAAGTTATGTTGGGCGAAATGGATGAGCGAAAAAACTTTGATCGCCAAGTACCACGTCAGCTCGCCCATATCCACGTCACCTCGCTACCTCGCGAACGGCGAAAAATACCCGGGGAATGGATGTTGAAGATACAAAAAAATCATCATCCGAACTTGGCCTAGACGGTGGACACGTAATGCAAAAACATGCAGATTGGGCTCATAGCCAGTCCATCGAAAGACTCTCGCAAGCTCTAGAAAAAAACGCAGGAATTCCCGACAGTGTCCGAGGCTCTGGAATGGTAGTCGGCTAGCTCCAAGCCGGTAGTCCGCCGCCAGTCGTCGCACCGGTGTCACCAGGGCCCGCCCAAAGGATCTGCACGAGTATGGACACGACCGAGTGGTCAGAGTAGACTGTACAAGAAAAGGAAAGTCTATGCAGCAAGTTGGGGCAGCAGCGTTGTTGATGCAGCGTGCGGGCTTCCACGCTCGTTGCTCAAGTCAGCTGCCCCCTCTGTCTGCTACTCTAGAGTCTAAGTCTGGAAGCTCTGGGTTTGTTACTCAGAAACGCGCGCGCCAGAGTTAGCGCCAGAAAGCAGCTGAAAACTGATAGTAACTGATTAGGAATAAAGAATGAACAACAATGGGGGACCCCTCCAAGTTCTAGCCCCCCCCCCCCCCCCCCCCCCC
>SZWC01040369.1:0-12004 GCA_023375785.1 Penium margaritaceum
ATATACATATACATATACATATACATATACATATACATATACATATACATATACATATACATATACATATACATATACATATTTATATACATATACATTTACATATACATATACATATACATATACATATACATATACATATACATATATATATATACATATACATATACATATACATATACATATACATATACATATACATATACATATAGATATACATATACATATACATATACATATAGATATACATATACATATACATATACATATAGATATACATATACATATACATATACATATAGATATACATATACATATACATATACATATAGATATACATATACATATACATATACATATAGATATACATATACATATACATATACATATAGATATACATATACATATACATATACATATAGATATACATATACATATACATATACATATAGATATACATATACATATACATATACATATAGATATACATATACATATACATATACATATAGATATACATATACATATACATATACATATAGATATACATATACATATACATATACATATAGATATACATATACATATACATATACATATAGATATACATATACATATACATATACATATAGATATACATATACATATACATATACATATAGATATACATATACATATACATATACATATAGATATACATATACATATACATATACATATAGATATACATATACATATACATATACATATAGATATACATATACATATACATATACATATAGATATACATATACATATACATATACATATAGATATACATATACATATACATATACATATAGATATACATATACATATACATATACATATAGATATACATATACATATACATATACATATAGATATACATATACATATACATATACATATAGATATACATATACATATACATATACATATAGATATACATATACATATACATATACATATAGATATACATATACATATACATATACATATAGATATACATATACATATACATATACATATAGATATACATATACATATACATATACATATAGATATACATATACATATACATATACATATAGATATACATATACATATACATATACATATAGATATACATATACATATACATATACATATAGATATACATATACATATACATATACATATAGATATACATATACATATACATATACATATAGATATACATATACATATACATATACATATAGATATACATATACATATACATATACATATACATATACATATACATATTCATATTCATATACATATACATTTACATATACATATACATATACATATACATATACATATACATATACATATACATATACATATACATATACATATACATATACATATACATATACATTTACATATACATATACATATACATATTCATATTGTTGATGAGGGTGAGGTCAGCGGGGAGAGACAGGTGGAGGAGAGTGAAGGAGGCGGGTGGTGGGAGAGCTCGGGAGTTAGTCGCGGGACTAACTGTCCTTCTTATCTTGTGAGAGAAGGGGAGCTCTCAAAAACTGTGAGGGGGAGAGCTTTTGAGAGCGGTGAGGGGGAGTCGCTCTTGAGAGTTATGAGGGGAGGATCGAGCAGTTGAGGACTTAGGGAGATCGAGAGTTTGAGCGAGAGTAGAATTAGACTCGATGAATGGAAAAGTGAGCTCGAGAGGCCTGGGTGCGTGACCCCTATCGGGTCGCACCCCAGGTCTTGCGTGGCTCGCCACATCATGTGGTGAACCACGCGAGACACAGGTGTCCCAGCTTTGAGCGAATGTCGAGCGTGTCCCACGAACTCCGAGTGTAAGTGGACGCACATCTCGCAAGAAGTACGTGCAAGCAGAAGGCAAGGACTGAACTAGGCTAGCTAACCCTAAAACGACAGAAAATGTTTGTTGCTTTAACATGATAGCGTAAGCGAGGGTGGATTCCCCAAGCAAAAGGCTTGAGCACCACACCACAAGCGTGCAAGGACCATGAGGAACTAAGAGGAGCACCCAGACAGGAGCACCCCATCGGTGGACAGCCAGCCAGAGGCCCTCACCCAGAGGCACCTCCCCAGGAGCAGGCATCGAGCAGCACCCAGCTGAGGGCATCACCCAGGTGGAGCCCGCTAAGAGTACCCCTCGTGAAGTACTCCTCCAGTGGCACCCCGCCAGTGGTGTCCCTCCAGTAGCGCCCCTCCAGTAGCGCCCCTCCAGTAGCGCCCCTCCAATAGCGCCCCTCCAGGAGTGTCTATCCAGAGGCATCCAGCAAGGAGCACCCCGCCGGGAGCGAGCACCACCCAGAGGTAGACCACCAGAAGAGCCCCGCCAGAAGCACCCCACCCAAGGCGTCAAGCCAAACGACACCTTCACACGGGAGGAGCGCGTGCGGAATGGCACGCCGCCAGGGACAGGGCCGCGTGGTCAAGGACCTGCACATCAACGTCCAGATGCACGTATACACGGCGCGGGAGGGGGGAGAATGGGAGGAAAGAGGCAGGAAAACACAAGCTTGACGACGAGGGACGGCAAGTACGAAAGATCATGTATGGACATATGGAGTGAAGAAGACCTGTATCGAGTGCACAAATGCGGGTGGGACAGGCAAGTGATCATCGAGCGGAGGACCAAGGGATGCAGGCAGAGAGAACAGGAAAGGAAGGAGGGGCATAAGTCCATCGGGGGAAGGGTACGGAGGCCGACCGCAGCAATACTCGCGGCGAAGGCAGGCTGGTGTAGAGCTTTTGTGAGAAAGTCTGCAAGCTGGTACGCAGCAGAGATGAACCGGAGAGAGACATTGCCTGTCTTAACAACATCGCGCACGTAGTGGTGTTCAACATTGATGTGCTTAGTGCGGTGATGAAGGGCACCAGCATTCCGGGTAATGGCCAGCCCGCTCTCACTTTCTGTGTGGAGGGACACAGCCGGGAAGGGAAGGTGGTGTTCGTCGAGAAGGCGACGGAGCCACACGGCCTTGGCGGCAGCACCGCCCAGAGCCATGTACTCAGCCTTCCCAGTGCTGCGAGCCACGCATCCCTGTTTCCCACAACGCCATGAGACAGCAGCAGAGCCCAAAAGAAAGACAAAGCCACTGCGGCTGCGAGCGTCGGAGTCACGAGCGTATTCACTGTCCGCGTAACCCTCCAAGAGCGGCACACCGGACCCGGCCTGGAAGACAAGACCAGCCCTGGCAGAGCCAAGGACATAGCGGAGGACGTACGCGGCTGCCTGCAGGTGAGCCGTGCGGGGCTCGCGGGCGTACTGAGCGAGGACATTCACCGCACAAGCGATGTCCAGGCGAGTGGTGCCAGCCAGGTAGGTGAGGGCACCAATGATGGACTGGAACGTGACGGCGGACTCCAGTGCACCAGACTCGGTGTCATGGGCGACACGGAGAGCGAGCTGGGTGCCTGGTGGCATGGGCGAGGAGGTAGCAGAGAGAGGACGGGAGAGGTCGACAACGGAAGAGAAGCGATCGGCGAGGGTCTGGACATAGCGCTCCTGATGGACCAACAGACAGCCGGGGAGACGCTCAATCTGCATGCCCAAGAACATGGTTGCGAGACCGAGGTCCTTCATGCGATATGCCGAGGAGAGAAGACCCTTGGCCGCGGAGATCGCACAGGATGAAGGAGAGGTGATGAGAAGGTCGTCGACATACACAAGAATGAAGGCGGGCACGAGTGCCGTGCCCCCGAAAAACAGGGAGGGGTCGGACTGACTAGGGCGGAAACCACCACGGACAAGGGTAGACGAGAGTTCCTCGTTCCAACAACGAGGAGACTGGCAAAGGCCGTAGAGCGCACGACGGAGACGGCAGACGCGACCGGTGCCATCGGAGAAACCAGGGGGCTGGACCATGTACAACTCTTCCTCCATATGACCATGGAGGAAGGTGTTGTTCACGTCCATCTGGTGGAGCTCTCACTGAAAGTGAGCTGTGAGGCAGATGACGACACGACTCGTCGTGAAACGACCGACGGGTGCATACGTGTCGGTGAAGTCGACAACGGGGATCTGAGAGTAGCCTTTTGCTGTGAGGCGAGCCTTGTACCGATCGAGGGCACCAGAGGCGGTGAACTTCTTGTGCAGGACCCACTTGGCCTTGATCGTTGTGCGACCAGGAGGCAGGTCAGCGAGTTCGAGCACACCATGCTCAGCGAGAGCGGAAAGCTCTGCGACGCAGGCCGCGTGCCAAGCAGCAGCGTCAGGGCGAGCAAGAGCGTCGGCAAGGGTGAGTGGGTTGGACTCATCTAGAGAGGGGAGGGAAGAAGCGGGTGAGGCCGACGTGACCGCAAGGGCACGGGCAGCAAATGCCGGTGCGTTGACAAAACAATGGTATGTGCACACATCAAGGGCGTGGCAGAACTCACGAAGGAAGAAGTGGCGACCATGAGGATGGCCCGGATGGAAGGTGTAGGGTAGGAGAGGGCGGGACGCGGGGGTGGCAACGACAAGGGAGGACCGCGGTGAGGAGGGAAGGGGGAAGGGAGAGTTCGCTGGAGAGAGGGGAAGTGAAGAAGAGAGGGGAGGGGGTAAAGGCAGCGAAGGGGCAGGCGGAGAGGAAGGAGGGGACGGAGGAGCGGCGGAGATAGGATCTGAGGCACAGGTGAGAGAGCGGTGCGAGAGCGAGTGCGAGACGAGACGGGACAGGAGAGGAGGGCGGAGGAGTGTCCAAGACGGGGCGAGAAAGCAAAGAAGCAGGAAGGTGCGGGCCAGGAGAGGGTGCGCGGGGAGATGGCAGGGAGGAAGTCGGTAGGACGGGAGGACGAACCCAGGTAGCATGAGTCCGTATCCATGAGTGCGGCCGAGGGGGAACACCAAGAATGGAGTCTGGACTCAAGAGAGGAGGGCTGGGGGACACCGCCGAAGGAGGTGGAGAAGGGAGAAGAGCAGGTGACGAGGCGGACCGGGAGGGGAAGGGGAGGGGAGGAAGAGTCTCCTGGGAGAGGACATCGACAAGAGGGAGAACGACGGCGGTGGAGGCAGGTGGTGCAATCGGGGGGAAGTGGGCAAAAACGGGGGAAATGGTGAAATAGCGAAAAGGACAGGGTCACCAGCGAGACCAACGGGAGAGGATGCGCATGGAGGTACGTCCTCAGGGACGTCCTCCATAGAGAGGAGGATAGGGTCGACGCAGGTGGGAGTGGTGAGCGGACGAGGGGAGCCCAGGGCCTGGGCCGCGGTCAGGGGAGGGGGAACCTGGGGAGGGGAGGAGGGAAAGCCTGGGGGGAAGGTCAGGGATGGCGTAGGAGACGGCAAAAGCGGCGGGAGAGGAGAGGTAGGCGGGGGACCACCTCGGCAGTGAGAGGAAGGCAGGGGAGGGGGGGGAAGGGGGGCGCGAGAGGAGCAGGCGGTGACGAGGCTGGTGGAACGAGTGGTAGTGTAGGAAACGATGGAGCAAGGGGAGGAGGGGAGACAGACGCAGGAAGGGATCCACCCATAGGAGGCATGGGGAGAGAGGAAGGAGCACTAGGACGGGGTGGTAAGGTACCGACGGAGGGTTAGAAGAAGGTAGAGAGGGAAGGGAGGGGGTGAGAGGTCGACAATGGGACAGGTGGTGGAGGCGCAGGAGGAGAGAAGGTGGTAGGGGGGTGCAAAGGAGGCGACGTAGGGGGCNGAAAGGCAGGCAGGGAGGGAGAGGGAGCACCAGCGATCACAAGGCCATCGAATGTGTAGGCCGTGGCAGAGGCCGGGGAGGGGAGACAATGGTCCATGCGATAGGCGCCGTATGTCATCTGCTCAAAGAAGCGAGCATGACAGGACTCAATGAGGCGATGAGCGATGGGGTCCCAAAACCGGTGGGCCCGAGAGTGAGGGGCAACTCCAAGGGAGACACAGAGACGACCAGGTGAATCAAGCTTGGAGGGTCGAGAAATAGGAACCAGGTAAACAGTGGCCATGGTCCCCCAAACCACGGCCTGACTGAGGTCTGCACGTCGACCGAAGAACAGCTAGAATGGCATGGTGTCGGGAGGAAGGGGACCATGAGGGATACGTTTCCAAACCCATGTACGATACCGAGCCGCCTCAGACCAGAAACCACGGCCATGATCAAGAAAGCCGGCCTCAGCCATCATCGTACGGACACCCTCAATGAGCGTGCCGTTCCAGCGCTCGGCGACCCCATTTTGCTGTGGAGAATAGGGAGCAGAGAGCTCATGAACCACACCCTCCCGATTGAAGAACGATGCCGTGGCGCCAAAAAACTCGGCGGTCAGACCAAAAACGCATCAACTGGTGATGACTCTGCCGCTGCGCAGACGCATACCATGACTGGATGGTCTGAGCAACATCGCTCTTTGCTCGGAGAAAAAGACCCATGTGTAACGAGAACAATCGTCAATCAAGCTGAGAACATACGTGGCATGCTCAGCGAGAGACTCATCCTGGAGCGGACCAAGGATGTCAGCGTGCACGAGCTCCAAAGGGGCAGACGCGCGAGAGGGGGAGGACGGAAAGGGAAGACGATGCATCTTGCCGATAGCACAAAAGGTGCAATCGGCAGCGCATGGGGCGCGGAAGGAGGGGTCGGAGAGGCCGTCAGCGGGAAGTGTGCGGAGAAGGGAGGCCACGGTAGGGGAAGGAAGATGGCAAAGACGACGATGGAGAAGGTGAGAGTGAGCGGAGCGAGAGAGGGCGACGAGTGCAACGGCGTCCGCCGTGGGGGCAGAGACTGAATGCTGTCTAAGAACCTGGTACAGGCCCTCACCGGGAGGTCGGCGGCCACGGAGGACGACGCGGCCACTAGCGCGATCAGTGACAGCGACGAGGCCGAGGGCGTAAGTAGTAGAAAACCCGCACACGTCGAGGGTCGGCACGGAGAGAAGAGAGAAATCAAGAGCGGGGACGTAGAGAACAGAGGTCAGCGTGAGGGAGCCGACCGAAGAGGTAAGGCAAATCGTGCCAACACCGAGCACGGGCAAGGGGGCCCCATCCCCCGTGTACACCGACGTGATCGTGGAGACCAGACTGAACTCTGTTAACAGTGTGCGAACGGGACACATGTGATCGGTCGCGGCACCATCGACCACCCAGGACGGAGCTACGACACCCTCAGTGCCGGAGAGGGGACAGAATGCGGTCGTGTGGGGAGAGGTGGAAGGTAGACCATCAAAAGCCAAGTGAGAACTGGGGGTTGGAACAAGGGGAGGGGGAAGCAAGGAGAGCAAACACGGGAGACGTACCAGCAGGCAGAGGGCCGCCGAGCAGACCCTCAGCGAACACGCGACGAATGAGAGCGATGATCGCATCCTCCGTAAGTGGGAGAGGTGCCTCAGGCACTAGTGGCGGACAAACAGGGACAAGCAGGGGAGGCACGGCAAGGACTGCAGGTGGGGGAGGACAACCAGGAGCAATATAAGCACGACCACGAAGGAGAGCACACTGACGCGCAACGCGCTCACGAAGGTCAGGGATTGGAGGAAATGGACACATATCATGACGATGGCCCACGACATCACAGTTCCCGCATGTGGGCTGACGAGCACCGCCACCGCCCGGTGGAACACGAACGGCAAGTGCATGTGCCGCCGGAGCAGGGAGGAGACCAGGCAGAACATCAAGCAGGAGAGGCTCAGGGGAAGGAACAGCAGGCTGTGAGACTGCCTGAAAAGAGCGGAGCCCATCTAGCAAGACGGGCCAAACGGCTCCAGGGGTCTGGTATGCGACTTGAAGAGTGAGAGCGAGAGGGAAGGAAGTCAGGGCACCGGAGAAAGCAGGACCGAGGTCAGCGACAACGGATGTGACAAAAGCCTGATCAGTCAGAGAGGCGCCTGTAACGAGAAGCTCGCTCTGTAGGAGCTCTACACGGCCGAGATAGGCACCCAAGGACTCATCAGGATGGCGATGAAGAGCCCGAAGGTTGGAGAGGAGAGAGGTAGCGGAGCGAAAGGAGTCCGAAGAGTACAAAGCCAGAAGTGCAGCCCACGCCTCACGAGGCCGAGCGAGGAGGGTGGTGGTTGGGGCGAAGCGATCAAGCTGGCGGAGGGCTACGGTGGGGGCGGCAGAATAAAGAAGGTGAAAGGCGAGGGGAGCACGGTCAGGGTGTGTGATGGGAACGGTAGGAGCTGGATCGTAGTGCCCCCACAAATCATGCATGTGCGCCCACGAGACAAAACGAGCAGACCACTCGCTGAAGGGTGTGCCAGTAGCGTGGCTCGGAGCGGGGGTGAGGGTCATCGGCGAGACGGTAGGGCGAAGGCCATGGCTGAGGAGCTGAGCGACGGCCAAGGTCATAGCGTCGAGGCGAGCCTCAGTGCGAGCGAGCGCCGCATGAGGGTCCCCGGGAGCAGCACCTCCANAGCATGGCTTGGAGCGGGGGTGAGGGTCATCGGCGAGACGGTAGGGCGAAGGCCATGGCTGAGGAGCTGAGCGACGGCCAAGGTCATAGCGTCGAGGCGAGCCTCAGTGCGAGCGAGCGCCGCATGAGGGTCCCCGGGAGCAGCACCTCCAACGACAGCAGCACCGCCAGCGGGAGCAGCACCTCTGGCGGGAGCTGCACCTCTAACGACAGCGGCATCTCTAGCCGCAGCACCAGCACCGACGACAGCAGCTCCCCCACCGACGCCGGGGAAAACTGCACCACTTGCCGCACCGGAGCTTCCAGCAGCAACAGCGGCGCCACCGAGACCAGCAGGGAGAGCACCACCACTGACGCCAGCCGCCGCACCACCACCCGCACCGGCCACGGCACGAAGGACACCAGCAGAGGCACCGCCAGCAGGAACCCCACCACTACGGGGAGCAACCGCGCGGCCCGGAGCGTCGGCGCCGCCCAGCCATACACATCCGCGGGCGATGCCGGCGTGGGGAGGGTGGACCGCAGGACCACCGAGGGGAGGCGGGGCGACGGACTGGTCAAGAACACGACGAGCCGCGAGGGCATCGACAATGGCTGTCAAAAGGAGCGCGTGGGGATCGCGAGGAGGGGCGGGCTGTGTGGGAGGGGGTGGAGGGAGAGGGGCGCGAAGAGCGACGAGGGCAGAAGTGACAGCGGCGGCCGCGGCAGACCGAGGAGAGAGGGTGGAGGAATCGTCGTCAAGACCGGAACCATCGGATGTAGGAGGACTGGGAGCACGGGAGGAGGCATCAACGAACTGTGCTTCAGCGCGAGCGGCCCTGGCAGCTGCCGCAGCTGCCAGAGCACCAGCGAGACCGAGCTCAGGCATGGCACTACACGATACTAGAGGCGGAGCAAGAGAGAAAAGGAAGAGGCGGCTACACGAAGACCGAGCAGTGAGGGGGGAAGAGGAGTGAAGAGCCATAGTGGACATTGTGTTTTTTTGGGATGTTCTTTGGAGGAGGAGGGAAGGAGGGAGAAACAAAGCAAGGGGAGAGGAGAGAGAGAGGGGAAGGAGATGAAGAAGAAGAGAGAAGATGGAGAAGAAAAAAAGAGGAGAGGTAGGAGGAAGAGAGAACAAGAAAGGGGAAGGGAACGACCAATTGAGGGAAAAGTGAGGGGAGGGCTCGCAGGAGAAGAGGGAGGCAGCAAGGGTAGAGGCAGCAGAGAGGAGGGGAGGGGAATAGGGAGAGGAGAGAGAGAGAGGAAGAGAGGGGACAGAAAGGATGGGAAGTGAGATGGAAGGGGAGAGAGCAGAGGGAGAGAGGGGAGGGGAGAAGAGACGAGAGGGGAGTGAGAAGGAGAGGGGAGAGAGGAAGACAGGGGAGAGGAGAGAAAAGGAACGAGAGGAGAGAAGAGGAGGGGAGGGAGAGACAGTAATGACGGAAGGGATGGATAGAGAGGGAGGGAGAGGAAGGGAAAGAGGCGATGGAGGAGGGAGAGATGCCACGCCGGAGGAGAGGGTGGCGGCGAGGACGGAGGAAGTAGAGAGGAGAGGCGGGGGAAGGGGGGAGGAGTGGGACAGGAGGGAGCCGAAAAGGGCCCAAGGGGAGAGGAGGGGGAGGGAATGGTGGTAGCGAACGACCGAGGACGCGGACCGTCGGGGAGGGAAAGAGCAAACGCAGCGAAGGGAGGGAGCTCAGGTGCCGGAGGGGAGTACAGGGAGAGAGCGAGAGAGAGCCGAACGACGCCGCGGACCAGGGCCGAACGCCGAACCAAAAAGCCGATGGAGCCGATGAAGCAGTGACAGGAACGATGGAGGCCGTGGAGCAGAATGCGCGGGGACCGGGGAAGCCGATGTGGAGGGAAGAGGGAGAGCAGAGAGAGGGAAGAGATGCAGAGAGGGAGGAGAGAGATAAAGAGGACACAGAGAGACAGAGGAGAGAGAGACCGAGAGAGAGGAGAGAGTGAGAAAGGGAGATAGGAAGGGAGAGAGAGAGAGAGGGTGAGAGAGGGGAAAGAGACAGAGAGAGAGGAGAGAGAGGGAGAGACAGAAAGGAAGAAGGAAATGAGAGAGGGAGAGACAGAGAGAGATGGAGAGCAAAAGCGGTCGGGAAGGGAGAGCGGGAGAGAGAGTAGGGGAAGAGGAGAGGAATAGAAGAGAGAGAGAGATGAGGGAGAGAGAGAGATAGAGAGAGGAGAGAGAAAGGCGTAGATAGGGAGAAAGAGAAGGGGGGGGAGAGGAGAGAGACAGAGAGAGAGGAGAGAAAGGGAGAGACAGAAGGGGAGAAGGGGGGGGGAGAGAGGGAGAGACAGAGAGAGATGGAGAGCGAGAGACGCGGAGAGAGAGGAACAATGGGTGAGAGGAAGAGAAAGAGCGAGACAGAGGTGGGGAGAGCAAAGTGAGAGAGGGGTGGGGGGGAGGGCGAGACAGAGAGAGAGGGAGAGAGAGAGAGGGAGAGAGAGAGAAAGAGAGAGAGGGAGAGAGAGAGAGATAGGGGGGAGAGCACTGGGGGAGAGGGAGGGAGAGGAGAGAAGACAAGGAGGGAGGAGAGGGATGGGTAGGCAGGTGGACGAGGAGAGGGAGGCGGAGGGGGAGCGAGTGCAGTGGGAGAGAGGCAAAGTAAGAGTGGACAGGGGAGGGAGGAGAGACGAGAAAGGCGAAGGCGAAGAGGGAGAGAAGCAGAGGGGGATGCAAAAAAGGGAAGGAGATGAGCGGAGAGAGAGAGAGAAAAGAGGAGAGCGAGAGCGGAGGAGAGAACGGAGACAAATAAGGGCAAGGGCAGGGCTAGAGTGAACGACGGAGAGAGAACGAAGGAGTAGCTTGCGGGACGACGAAGGGGGAGGAAAGGAAGAGCCAGCAATGAGAGGGGAACAACATGCACAAAAAGGAAAAAAAGGAAGAGAGACTGACAGGGGAAGGGGAGGAATGATGGGGACGGGAAAGAAAGGACAGGATGGGGAGGAGAACAGGAGACGGAGAAGGCGGACACGAGCCGCACGATGGTGCACACGAGGCACAGAGAAAAAAGCGCACACGAGGCGCAGAGAGAGGGTGAAGGCCAGACGAGAGAGAGAGTAAGAAGAAGGAAAGATTACAAGAAACAACAACAACAAACAACACAAAAAGGGGCACGAAGACGCAGTTGAAAGGGGAGAGAAGGAAGGAAGAGAAAGAAAGGTGAAAAAGAAGGAGGGAAGCTGAGTGAGAAGAGCAGTACCGAAAAGGGAAGAGCAGGAACGAGCTCACCGATGGATAGAGACGTAGTCCAGGAGAGCCGGACGAGGGCGCGCGAGCAGTCCCGAAGATAGTGGAGCAGGGCAGCGATAGGAGAAAGCAAAAAAAAGCGGGATGAAGGTGCAGTGGGGAGGGGCGAAAAAAAAAATGAGAAAAGGAAAACGAGGGAGAAGAGGGGAAAAAAAGAACTGAGAGAGTGAGCAAGAGTGGTCGGGAGGGGAGAGAGGGAGAGAGAGTGTAGGCGGGTAAAGAGAGGAGGATAGAGAAGATGAACGAGAGGGAGGAGAGACAGGGGGAGAGAGAGAGGGAGGGAGTGGGGGAAGAGAGTCTGGGAGAGAGGTGAGTGAGGGGAAGGACGAAGGAGACCAAAAAGGAGAGAGAGAGAGAGAGAGAGAGAGAGAGAGAGAGAGAGAGAGAGAGAGAGAGAGAGGGA
>SZWC01040372.1:0-12002 GCA_023375785.1 Penium margaritaceum
GCAAAGCACATTATGGTTTGGGCATGGTCATGGTGTGAGCATTGCTCGACAGGACACGGCATGGGCATGGCCATAGCATGAGCATGAGCATGAGCATGAGCATGGCATGGCATGGCATGGCATGGCACGGTGGGATTCACCTGTCCAGCAGTTGTATGTGTTCTGCAGCCATACCTTCACATTTTCTGCATTGAGACGTCACCTTCTTGAGCCGTACCTTTACTTTGATGGGTACTGTTTCGTCGTCTGGTGCACTGTCATTGTACGGGGGCGGCCCAAAGACCTGATCGGCCCATCTGGACCGTTCATTCCACGGATATCCGGCAGGCTCAGCCACAATCATGGACCTCCTCTCCTCCTCCGTGTAGCGAGTCAGAGCACGAAGATATTCACGCAGCTGAAAGTGGTTGAGAAAAGGCTCGAGCAGCTGCCTTCTTCTTGTGCCCTTTCCTGTGCCAAGGAGTTGCCTCCTCCTTTCTTTTCTAGGAGGATACTGCATGGGCTGTTGCAGGAAAGACTGGGGGAGCTGCTGCCGTCCGCTCACTTCCCTCGATGGCCCTTCCTGCTGCGATTGTTTGCTCCTGCTGCAATCATGCCGTTGCTGCTGCTTCCAGTTGCTAATGTGTTGGGGCTGCACCTGCTCTTCCTCCTCCTTTTTCTCTTCCTGTTCCCTCTCCTCCTCCTCCTCCTCCTGCTGCTGCTGCTGACGCTGTTGAAGTGGCTCATCAAGTCCACGTGGTTCTAAGCAGGACAGAGCTGAGGGCTTGCTCAAGGACGACACCTGGGGTGAAAGGAGGACCAAACTAATGCAAAGTATGGAAAAAACCACACGAAGAAGTTTTGCTTCAAATTCAAGGCGGGAATTCTCGCACTGCCCCTTCAACTGCCACACTCCGCGCCTTTCCATGAAAAAAAACCTCGGCTGCACCATTTTCGTCGTTTTCTCAGCCCAGTTTTCCGTTTCCAGTTTTGCTGCAACCAACATTGTCACCAAAGGTCGGCCGGACTGCTTGGCACATGGGGAGACCTGCAGCAGCACAATGGAACCCAATTTTTCTCCCAAATTTGACTGCAGTTTTTCACTTGGCGTCGTGACAGGGTGTTGCTGCAGACAGCAGCGCCGCCCCTCTGTTGTGGCCGCTGCCGTCGCCCTTTGGTGCTTCTGCTGCCCGAATACAACCGTCGAAATGATGTTAAAACAGAACCTCCTTCCTACCCTTGACCGATCAAACTTTTTTAGTTTCAGATTGTGTTAGCCGACCGCGTCGGTTTTACTCCTGAACCCCCATGCAAATCCATGGAACATTTTGGCTTTTGTTTGACCGAGGTAGAAGTGATCTCCCTTAATCCAACGAACGCGGTGTCGTTAGGGGAAGAGAAATGCATGGGGTGACTGCCGTGACGCTTATCATATCGAGGTCACATTCGATTCATGGATGTTACGGCTCCTCCGTCTTCGTCGCTTAGATCGATCGCCAGTCTCGTCCATCCTCATAAGGATGCCTATTCGTCATCGTCAAGGAACTGGCAATAGCCTATTCATCCGAGAAACTCGTCGATTGAGGTACCGTCAAACTCTCGAGTCACGTTTCAGACCTCATGGGTATCGATAGGGTTACTATACAAGATACCCGAATAGTAGAAATATAGAACTCATTCACCCATTGTCCGGCAAAAAAAATGTAACTACCGATCAGCCGCCGCTACCTCCACGCCACTAAAAAATAAAACAGACAAAAGTGCATGGCAAGACCACATGCCACACCCAACAGGAGCCTGCGCAAAAATAAAACCCTAAAACCTCAAATTTAATTTGGGGTACAACTTGAATGCGGTTTGTGCATTAAAAGAATAGGTTTGCATTTTAAAGAAATCATCCTAAAACGATAGAAGGGCGTTTTTGCTCGATTGCAAGAGAGCGATGACCGCTTTGTTTTTTTTTTTGTGTCACGCAAACCCCCAAGTTTGATTTGAGGTTTTATGTTTGGCGCAGGCTCCGCGCATGCCAAACATACAAAACCCTAAATCGAAGTGGGGGGTTTGCGTGACACAAAAAAAACAAAACAGTCATTGCTCCTTTCAATTCTCGCGTAGGAGCGGTGTCCGCATGCACTTTTTTTTCATGCTTGCCCGTCGACGCATCCTACGAGCGAGTATGATTTTCGACTAGGCATTTGAGTATTTTTTTGCCACTACAAGGCGGATCAGAGTCAGACTTTGCATTTTATGGGTATCTGAGCTATTTTGCCCGTATCGATATTGCAACGTTCCTCATTCACCTTTTCAAAAACACTTCCTCACCTGACAGTCGTGACCTTTGGGAATGTAGCGCGTGGCTAGTCCGACGTGGCTTGCACGGAGTCCTTGGCCTGTAGGAGGGCGGACGGGATGGCTTTAGGGTTGGAAACCTTCAAGCACCGCGGTTTTGGCCTAGTTGGCCAAGGATTCCGTCCGTTCCTTTACATTGGTATCGAAGCGCCGGGTTTTGCATCTGACGTGCGGACGCCGAGGATGGCTCACGCCTATCAGGGGGGACTGTAGCGCGCGGCCGGTCCGAGGTGGCTCGTACGGAGTCCCTAGCCTATGGGCAGGCGAACGGGATGGCTTGAGGGTCTACGACCCTCAAGCACCGCGGTTTTGGCCTAGTTGGCTAAGCATTCCGTCCATTCCGTTACAGGGGAAGACAATGCAAAACAAAAAAATAGTACACCCCCTTACTTCACCTGAGGCGTTATGCCACCTACCAGCCAAATTCTTGTTTTTCGCATCTTGGGCGTTGACTGACGGTATTCTCGCCTCATACTTAGAAAAGCCCTAAAAATCGTCAAAGCGAATTACTTTTGACAAACCCCCCTCATAAAATTCACG
Source organism: Penium margaritaceum (assembly GCA_023375785.1). Classification (NCBI taxonomy): domain Eukaryota; kingdom Viridiplantae; phylum Streptophyta; class Zygnematophyceae; order Desmidiales; family Peniaceae; genus Penium; species Penium margaritaceum. Next base: position 2,869 of record SZWC01040372.1, read on the forward strand.
GGTTGTGGTTTTAATCAAGGTTCAGGGGGGAGTTTAGTCTCCCAACCTTTTCCGCATGCGCGAATAAAGTTTTGGTGGAAGTCGAAAGTGACCGGATATCAGTTGAGAATACTGCGAGTAAACGTTAGTTGGGCCATATTTCCGAGTCGACTATGGCGTCGAGCAAAAGTGCCCAATGCCAAACAACCAGGAGTAGGACTTGGCGTTAAACAACATGAATAAAAGAAGGGCGCTTTGCATGACGCCAAAGCCGACTCGAAAAGATGGCCCATCTACAGTTGACTGGCAATATTTAAGCCGGATATCTGATTACTTTTGACTTCCACAAAGAACTTTCTTTGTATGTGTGAAAAATGTTCGGAGACCAATTCCCCATTCGTTGAAACGGAACCGCCGAAGCCCCGCTACCGCGAGGCCTGGGAGGTGCCTAGACTTCAATAAAACCCACAACCCTTGAATATTACGCGAGGCGTTTTGCAAAAGTGATTTTATTTGACGATATGGAATGTTTTTTGGGTATGAGGTAAACATAACGTTGGTCAATGACGGACATGCTAAAAACAAAAATTTGGCGGGTAAATAACATACCGCTTTGAGTGAAGTAAGGGGGCGCGCTATTTTTCTTAAAAAAATACCGTGCGCCAAATATGATGGCCGTTATTCTCTGCACATTGCACTCCATGAGAGGACCATACAAAATACTTATCCGCTCCATGTTCAAAGTCGGTAGGGTAAGGCACCCTACTTGAAAATATTTAAGACTTATATGCCCCGCTTTTCAAAAGTAGGCCACTATATGCCTCGCTTTTCTTTCTCGGAGCATCATATGCCGCACAATGAGTTTTCCGTGCGCAATCCACCATGGAGGGGCATTTCGAACAGTGTCATGTGCCCCTATCCTAGGGGGATATGACACAGTCGTCCATGGCGGAAGGGCGTATGGAAGTGGTGTACCTTCGTGTGCTAATGAGGTTCGTTCATTCATTTTTTGTGAAACAGTCTTGGCATTCATGGACGGCTACCATGTGTTTCAGCATGTTGTGTATTTGTCCTTTTTCCCACATAACAAGTTTTTTCATGGTTTACTTGTGGGAAAGAAGACGGCTTTATTACTTTCCTCCGCGTCGTTTAGTGCACACGTTGCCTTTCACTAATTGTTGTCACCACATTCTTTGTTGGCGTGTAGTGAACGTTCCTTCAACCCCATAGCAACGACGTCTTTCACCGTGCAAAGTGTGCGGTTCATGCCCCCCCCGGCCCCATCTATGACGCTTGTGTTTTCGAAATTTGGCAGCAGTTGACCGTTTCCTCCCCTGGATCCGAAACATGGCGCAAACTTCAAGAGTAGAATGATGTGCCCCCCCTCCCGAATCAGTTTGATTACGCGATGTTTAGACACAGACAAGTGCTCCTCCCTCCCAACGGGTCCATAGAGTTAGCTGTTAAACCAAAGATACGTGCATCAATCTTTAGCGATTTAGAGATCCCCCCTTCTCCCTAGCGTGGTGCGGAGGGAACAACCCCCCCCCACTTTCTCCCCCTCTCCTGGCGCAGACGAGGTCAAAAGGCAGCAAAACATGGCAATAACGTGTCGCCAAGAAAAAGGTTGGGCAGTTTTAAAGACGTCTACGACATTGTTGTTTTTTTACGTCGCAATCTTACATTCTAGTCGCCATGGCTGCAGAATTTTGTGTCCACGCTCAGCGAGCTGTCCTCAACGCCAATGGCTTCTCCAATGATAGCCTGAATCATATCATAGTACTTTCTTAAGATGACGATGAACCACCATGCGCGCCGCGCTCGCCGAGCAATGGCCACCTCAGCGTGTGAATCACCGAAAGAGAGTGTGTCCACTGAGCAAGGTTGAACAAGGTACGCATATGATGCATTATTTTTTCTCCAGTTTTGCACACACCACTTACATCCCACTTATGAATGCAATGTGTGCATTGCTCTGGACTTCATTCACACTAGCAGAGCTGTTTACACATGCACTGTACATATGCGGTTAGTGTAGGAAATGCAGGTAGACGGGTAGACGGGTAATGCACGCAGACGGGCAGACAGGCAATGCGAGCGAATGAGCAGATGTGCAATGACGGACTGACGAGCAATGTAGGAAATGCTTATAGACAAGTAATGCAGTCTGATTGGCAATGCTGGCAAATGGGTAGACGGACAATGACGAGCACAAATGTAGACAAGCACACGTAGGATGGAGGCAATGATAGACAATGCGGGCACACGGGCGGGTCGACAGATAGGCAATGCAGGCAGAGGGGTAGACGGGCAATGCGAGAAATGGGGGTAGACGGGCATATAGGCAAATGGGCTCACGAGCACACGCGCAATGCGAGCAAACGGGGAATGCGGGAAATGTCGGCAGATGGGTAATGCGGGCAGACGAGCAATGCAGGTAGACGGGCAATGCAGGCAAAGTGGCAATGGGGGAAATGCGGGCAGACGTTCGCACGCCCGTCCACACACACGTACAAACACACCCATGCCTAAACACACATATATACACACACACACACACACACACTAATACATCGTCAAACACAATACACGAAAGTGGTGGCAAATACACTTTCTCTCACTCTCTAAATTCCATTGTCTGCACTTGTGTCATGAACCTGCAAGGTCATTTGATGACAAGGACGCCCCTCCAGTGCCGAAAGAGGAGGCTGAAGACAATGCTCATTAAGACAATGAGGGCGAAACAGTTGTCTCCTTTTCATTGGGCGAGTGCTTCACCAGCATTCATGCATGTTGCACTGTAATCAAGGACTACGCAATGAAAAACCGTTCTCCATTGCAATGGATGAAGAGTGAGCCTTCGAGGATCAAGGTCACTTGCGCCAATGCTCCACAAGCAGGGTGTACATGGACGTTAAGGGCACGTTGGCAACAGTGTACAGGCAACGTGAAATTGTCTTCCTACACGAATGGGCACTTTTGTCATGGACCGACGTCGAGGGGTAACCCTGCTTGTTGTGCGCGTTGGGTACTTTCTCACACCTATGACGTTGTGTACGCTAACATCACCATCGATCCAACAACACTACGGCGCATTCAATTTGTGCGCACTGGGCAGCAAGCAGACCTCCTCGTTGTTTACCGAGCATGCCGCATGGGCGTAGAGGAGATCATGGGAGATCTCGACATGTCTTGCACACTATTCCCAGCATTGTGTGATGAGGTAAGTACAATAACGACACATGTTTTATTACGTTTACTTTCAAGTCGTGCATCCCAAATGCAAATGTGTGTCTATCTACGCCTTTGTGAAAGTGCTTTCAATGCAACTAAAACAGTAAGCAGTAATGCACATTCATGTGTGTGCGTAGTTAACCGCATGTGTGCGAGACTTCATGCACGTTTTCCATGTCTCCCCTCAGACTGCAGTTCATGTCTTCTGTCGGACTGACTTCATGCACCTTTTCCATGTCTCCTCTTGGATTGCAATTCAAAAGGCAAGACTGTGAGGCCTACGCGATTGCGGATGAGGATGAGCACCTCGGATTTCGGCGGGCTTTTTGTGCCCATGAGGCTTCGCTCGCCGCTTTTCACCATTGTCGAAACATCATTTTGATGGATGGGACATTCTTAAGGAACGACTTCAGTCAAGTCCTCCTTATTGCGTAGTTTTTTTATGTGAATGCCCGCGCATGAGTTGGGCCCTTGTTCCGACTGAGAGTGGTGCCGAGTGGGATTGGTTTTGCGATAACCTGGTCATGGCATACCTTCGTGTAGTGCGGGATGACACGGAATCGATCGTGAACATGGCTTTGGCAATGTTGTTACGCATTGCATTTAATTTCTAGCACATGCATTTTGCTCTAATTTCATCCATCAGAATGTGAAGAAGAGGTTCGGTGCGCGTGTAGCGGAATTGTTTTGGGCATTTGGACATGCACACATTGACACTGATTGGGAGAGCTGTCGTGAACAGTTGGTTGCATGTAAAATTGACGCGTTGGAATATGTGGCTAGTTTGGGGGGTAAAGGGGGGCGCACTACACTTCCCCGTCCCACGTGGCGGCCACAAAAAAGGAATGTTGCAGTAAGCTTGAACGCACGGATTCGGGAGGCACATCGAACTTACCCATTGTAAGCCTTCTACTCATGGTGGCCATACACACAACACACATTTGTTGCTCGTGCACGCTCGGCAGAAGGAGAAGAGCTGTTCCTCACTAACAAGGCGTACAAGAAGGTGGTCAACGCTATTCTTGACTCAAAGGAGTACTTCGCTGTGCAAAGCAAGCTGTTGAGGGCTCATGTGTGTGGGCGGAGGAGTGAAGTCCCATAGGTGGTTGATTTCACACGTCGCAAGTGTAGTTGTGGTGATTTCTAAGAGTTTGGTGTGCCATGTGTGCATGCCACAACCTTCTTGCTGCACATCGCGAGAAATCCCGAGGATTTGTGTGACACCCACCTCACGAGAGAAGTTACAGAGCACGTATGAGCACACCATTCCAAGCATCTCACTACGCACCCTCTAGTACATGGAAGAGGGTTGGAACCTACCCGCCAAACGTTGAGGACGTGGGCGTCCACAAACTGCATGAAAACAGCGGAAGGCACGCCGACACGCAAATGTGAGATGTCGTGGCTGTGGCCTTCGTGGACAAGCTATGCGCTTCTGTCGCAATGAGTCAATTTCAACTCCATCCGTGCTTGTAACTGCTGAAAGAACACAAATTGCCCATGGGGAAGATGCAGATGTGGGTTATGTAAGTGATGATGACATAGATGATGCAAGAGATGGTTCATATGAGGGTGAAGATGAGCTTCCGAATGTCGAAGATGAAGAGGGTGCAAGGACTGTAGCACCGTTTGCTAGCCAGGTTATTGATGTGTAGTTTGTGTAGTGGGAAAATTGGTTGTGCCCTTTATTCCAGTCAATTAAGTCTATGTTTCTTTGAACGCTTTCATTCCAAGACTTGTCTTACCTTCAATCACTGCATTGTCTACACAATACTATACTTAACTACATGCTTCAATGAACAAGAACAGCCAAAACATCAGAGAAAAGAAAATGACTTGATCCTGGAGCGCATTCTAAGTGGTTTGCATGTCTGTATAACATGGCATCGAGTTTACAGACGTTATAAATTCGAAGAATATAAGTCCACTAGGCAGGGGAAATGCTCATCAATACATGATTTAAACATGGACTTTGTTCATTGCATGTTCCACATAATCCAACATTCAAGATGCCTGATGAACATTGCAACAATCCTTCATAAATCTGCATCGTCCATCACATAGTCATACTTGTCATAGACGTAGTGTGTAAGCGGCACCCAACATTATACCCTTAATTGTATGTATGTCGAATTCCAATGCTTTGGGTTGCCCTTGTACAAGCCGAACATTAATGGATCTCGCGCACAAAAGCTAAGAAGCACGCAAGTAAGAACCCAAAAACAAATGCAAGAAAGTAACCATCATTAAAGAAGTTTAGTTGCAACTTACTCTGCCTACAAGACGAGTTGCAAACATGAAAAGAAACATAATTCTTGTCCTCATCACATCTTAATACTAAACACACGTGAGTCCATGTGCAGTACTCCTCTATCCCTTCTACCGAAGCTGGCATCCCAAAGTAACAATCGCTCTAAATAGAGTTGGAGCTTTGTCCAATCATCATGCCACTCCCTCATGCATGCATTGATTAATGCATGCTGACCCATGACCATAAAGCAGTCTTCTGGACTCATGAAGTGTGCTTCAAGAACATCATGCAACTTTGTGTGGATCTGCGTTGCTTCACTTAAAATGTCTACTCCTACACGCATTTCGTTCACAATGTGCTGATGAAGGATGTTCCAGTGTTGTGCAGATTCTGCTCTTTCCTCCTATAACTAAATCGTACAGAACTGCTGGCATCCTTTTCCAGCATCATGTGTGCTAACCAAGTGTCCTTAGATGCCATGCGACTAATAACGATGTTTGAATGGATAACGTCAGTTGTAGTACAAAGGAAAAGCCGCACTGACAAGAGATCTAATTTACTTGTGAAGTGCGTGTTTCCTCGGAAGTGACGGTTGGTGTTGTTACTTAAAATAACCTGCAACAAAGCACAAGACATAGAAGATACTATGAACACGTTATGAGACTTTGTGTGTGTTGTACTCAATTTACAAAAAACAAGTAGTGGTTGTCATGCCATTTGAAGAGACACGTAGCAGAAGGCGAACACAGGGATAATCATGTAAGGCGTGGAGGTTGACATGTAATGAACAGTGTGGACCATGTGCAATGATGAACCTATACATATATTGTCACCATGAAGAACCAAAAGCTTACACTCACCAAATGATGGCCGGTTGTGCGGTCCAGTAACTGGCCGTCAACGATTTGTCTTGCACCATCTGCCCGCCGCGGAGTCTAATGGTCGTCCGGCGTGTATCCGTAAGGTGATGGAGGCTGTATGTTTGCGTGTCAAGCTTGTGTGTGTCTAGTGTCAGCCCGTTCACTGTCCGCCCATCCAAACGTCCGCCAGTCCAATCATCCAATCGTTGGACGTGAAGCGTCTATCAAAGAAGCGGCGGACAAAACGATGTCTGCCCTCTGAGCTGATGGCCATCCGGCGTGTTCCCGTTCGCCGACTGGCCGAGGACGTGATGCGCGTGCTATGCACACCAGTCAATCGTGCGCACCGCACCCTATTGGAGACAGAATAGGTGGCCAGTGACAGGCTGCTTCCACCGCACCACGTCGGTACAGATGTCGTCAATGTGGACGCCGTTTAGGAAAAGGTGGAGCTTTTGTTACTTGCAGTGCGAAAGGGTCCCTGACAAGAACGGGACCGGAGTAGGTCAGCGGTTTTCCGTCTCAGCGACGGTACTATACTCCACCAACGAGTTTGTATAGTGGAATGAAGTATATTGGTGGCTTTTCCTATGGCAGGTCGACATCGGGAGGTTCAAGTCTAGTAAGGACAGTCCGTACGTGGCGTCGACACGACCAGCGAGAGGGTTTGTTTGCGTTTACCGCAGGTTGCGGAAGATGGAACGTCCGGTGGAAGATTGAAAGACAGTTGCTAAGGGGACATATGTCGTCATAGAGTCTGATGACGCGTGATGGAAGGGAGAAAAATAATTTGAGGCAGACGCTTTCCTCTTACATACAAGAATTGTCGAATTAGGTGTACGTGAAAAACAAAAAAAAATTATGTGAATCCAAGGAACCATGGATGAACCCCTCATATGTCGGTGGAGTTTGAAAGACCAGCGATAATCTTTCACGATTATGAGAAAACTAAATCGAAACCACACCTGCGACGTGTGGATTGACGAATGATGTCGAGTATCCAAATGATGTAGGTGAGGGAGGAGCCAAACGTTCACAAAGAACTTTGCAGAAAGAGACAAGGAGAATGCCGTTAAGGACATCCAGTAGTGCAACATGAAATGCATGACCGAACGACAGGAATACAATCGCACTGTGAGTACAGTTTGTCGAGATGCATGATGTTCATGCAAAAACTGTCCGAAAGGGACATAAAATCTGATAGAAAACTTTGCTAAACAACAATTGTTACAGTGGACAAATGGATACCTAACCTGATCACTTTTGCAAGGCACTAGTTATCTTTGTCCTCTTTCCCATCGCTCAATCAAACACCGATTCGACTATTGGTAAGAGAAAGCTATTCCGTACCGCCGTTAAAAAAAAAAAGATGAACGACTAAAGACCCACCGCAATGAAAAAGAACCGTAGGGCATATTAACTCCAGTGTCGACAAATAGGGGCAACCTGTTCCCTTTTTTTGTAAAGCCGGGCTTATGGGATACAAATTCGGAAACGAAGGGCAGAAGCTGATCAAAAGTGTAAAGTGGGGGTGACCGGCATACGTCGGAGAGGAAACAGGGGCACCGCGTGTAGTTGCCTGTGGACCATAACCTTTCTTTCTCCAACCTGGTTGAATAAGAAATTTTCCTCAAGGCACACTGCTTACTGAATAGCCCCCAACTATGTTTCATGTAAATGAGTCATTCTGTCGTGCCTTCGCCGCTTCTGCATGACATTCTCGCCAAGTCAAGCGTCATCCTCAGTACCTGTGACGACAGCATTCTGCTAGCCTTCGGGCCACTCTGCTGGCGGCGATGACGTTAGCAATTCTGGGAGGAAGAATGTCGACCATGAGTATCTCTCGACCACGTCAACTTCAGAGATTCGCTCCGGAACGATTGGCGGACGATGCCACATTCCCGCCGTGGCATGACATGTGCCATGTCTTGTCATCAGTCGCACGGCATGATGCCATGTACACTGGTGGCGATATGCTTGTCACACAAGGTATGCCGCTGACCGTACCGCCGAATGCGACACAGCATGGTGGTGCCCTCTTACCACCATGTCGCATGCCAGGTCATGTCACATGACATGACATTTCCCCTCTCCCTTGACAACCCCCAACTTCCCTCCCCCAACTTCCCTCCGTACAATCACTCACCCCACTGTCGCGCACTCATCCTCGCGTTTCCTCTACATGTGAGGAAGGACGGTGAGGCCCAACTCCTCCCGAGGCTTCAGTTCTTCGCAAAACAAAGGCTCAGTCGAGCGCATCTGGGAATCCGTTTGCGACACCTGCTAAAAAACGTTGCTTGCGGGTCATCTTCAGGTCTGCCTTCCCTTTCCCTTGATCCCCCCCCCGCCCCCCCCCACCCCCTCTCCCCACCTTACTGCCTCCCTCATCCATGCCAACTTTCAGCAGTGAGTAATCACCGCAATTCTGTAATGTAACAATATTGACATGAGTTTATGAAATGAAAAGAGCATAAAAACGCGACCACAAGTCTTGTCACACCTAGGCCCAGTCTGTCTTGAACCTGCAGCTCTTTCCTCAAAAGCTTTAGTGTGTGCAGTGAGAGGATGGCTCCCATGGCTTGGTGAGCTTGGGTATGTTTTCTTTTTGCGAGAACCGCGGTTGTGAGGGGGAGCGGGTTGCGGAAGAGCACGGGTGGGTGTGGGAATGGGTGGTCTCTGTGGCGCTCACTGGAGGTAACAGACACAAATGTATGTAAACTAAAGCAGCAGAGATGATGAAAATGAAGAAGCAACATTCTATAGAGCCATCTTGGACCATGACGACGTGTGCATGATGTGAAGGATGTTGC
>SZWC01040373.1:0-12002 GCA_023375785.1 Penium margaritaceum
CAGCTCTGGCACAACTCTGGCACAACTCTGGCACAAATCTGGCACAACTATGGCACAACTATGGCACAACTATGGCACAACTCTGGCACAACTCTGGCACAACTCTGGCACAACTCGGCACAACTCAGGAATAACTCTGGCACAACTCTTGCACACCTCTGGCACAACTCTGGAACAAATCTGGCACAACTCTGGAAAAACATAGGCACAATTCTAGCACAACTCTGGCACAACTCTGGCACAACTCTGGCACAGCTCTGGCACAATACTAGCACAACTCTGGCACAACTCTAGCACGACTGTGGCACAACTCTGGCACAACTCTGGCACAATGCTGGCACAACTCATCACAACTCAGGAACAACTCTGGCAGAACTCTGGCATAACTCTGGCACAACTCTGGAACAACTCTGGCACAACTCTGGCACAACTCTGGTACAACTCTGGCAGAACTCTGGCACAACTCTGGTACAACTCTGGCACAACCCTGGAATACTTCGAACAAAACTCTGGCACAACTCTGGCACGACTCTGGCACAACTCTGGCACAACTCTGCTACATCTCTGGAAGAATTCTGGCACAAATCTGGTACAACTCTGGCACAACTCTGGCACAACTCGGCACAACTCAGGCACAACTCTGGCAGAATTCTGGCATAACTTGGGCACAACTCTGGCACAACTCTGGCACCACTCTGGCACAACTCTGGCACAACTCTGCTACATCTCTGGAAGAATTCTGGCACAAATCTGGTACAACTCTGGCACAACTCTGGTACAACTCTGGCACAACTCTAACACAACTCTGGCACAACTCTGGTACAACTCAGGCACAACTCTGGAATACTTCTGACACAGCTCTGGCATAACTCTTGCAGAACTCTGGCACAACTCTGGCACAACTCTGGCACAACTCTGGCACAACTCTGGGACAACTCTGGCACAACTGTGGCACAACTGTAGCACAACTCTGGCACAACTCTGGCACAACTCTGGCAGAAATTTGGCACAACTCTGGCACAACTCTGCCGCAACTCTTGCACAACTCTGGCACAACTAGGGCACAACTCTGGCAGAACTCTGGCACAAATCTGGCACAAATATGGCACAACTCTGGCACAACCCTGGAATAATTCTGGCACAACTCTGGCACAACTCTTCCACAACTCTGGCACAAATCTGGCACAACTCTGGCACAACTCTGGCGTAACTCTGGCACAAATCTGGCACAGATATGGCACAACTCTGACACAACTCTGGCACAACTCTGGTACTTTTCTGCTGGCACAACTCTGGCATAACTCTGACACAGCTCTGGCCCAACTCTGGCACAACTCTGGCATAATTCTGGCACAACTCTGGCACAACTCGGCACACCTCAGGCATGACTCTGGCAGAACTCTGCCACAACTCTGACACAACTCTTGCACACCTCTGGCACAACTCTGGCACGACTCTAGCACGGCTCTGGCACAACTCTGGCACAACGCTGGCACAACTCTGGCACAACTCGGCACACCTCAGGCATGACTCTGGCAGAACTCTGCCACAACTCTGACACAACTCTTGCACACCTCTGGCACAACTCTGGCACGACTCTAGCACGGCTCTGGCACAACTCTGGCACAACGCTGGCACAACTCTGGCACAACTCGGCACACCTCAGGCATGACTCTGGCAGAACTCTGCCACAACTCTGACACAACTCTTGCACACCTCTGGCACAACTCTGGCACGACTCTAGCACGGCTCTGGCACAACTCTGGCACAACGCTGGCACAACTCTGGCACAACTCGGCACACCTCAGGCATGACTCTGGCAGAACTCTGCCACAACTCTGACACAACTCTTGCACACCTCTGGCACAACTCTGGCACGACTCTAGCACGGCTCTGGCACAACTCTGGCACAACGCTGGCACAACTCTGGCACAACTCGGCACACCTCAGGCATGACTCTGGCAGAACTCTGCCACAACTCTGACACAACTCTTGCACACCTCTGGCACAACTCTGGCACGACTCTAGCACGGCTCTGGCACAACTCTGGCACAACGCTGGCACAACTCTGGCACAACTCGGCACACCTCAGGCATGACTCTGGCAGAACTCTGCCACAACTCTGACACAACTCTTGCACACCTCTGGCACAACTCTGGCACGACTCTAGCACGGCTCTGGCACAACTCTGGCACAACGCTGGCACAACTCTGGCACAACTCGGCACACCTCAGGCATGACTCTGGCAGAACTCTGCCACAACTCTGACACAACTCTTGCACACCTCTGGCACAACTCTGGCACGACTCTAGCACGGCTCTGGCACAACTCTGGCACAACGCTGGCACAACTCTGGCACAACTCGGCACACCTCAGGCATGACTCTGGCAGAACTCTGCCACAACTCTGACACAACTCTTGCACACCTCTGGCACAACTCTGGCACGACTCTAGCACGGCTCTGGCACAACTCTGGCACAACGCTGGCACAACTCTGGCACAACTCGGCACACCTCAGGCATGACTCTGGCAGAACTCTGCCACAACTCTGACACAACTCTTGCACACCTCTGGCACAACTCTGGCACGACTCTAGCACGGCTCTGGCACAACTCTGGCACAACGCTGGCACAACTCTGGCACAACTCGGCACACCTCAGGCATGACTCTGGCAGAACTCTGCCACAACTCTGACACAACTCTTGCACACCTCTGGCACAACTCTGGCACGACTCTAGCACGGCTCTGGCACAACTCTGGCACAACGCTGGCACAACTCTGGCACAACTCGGCACACCTCAGGCATGACTCTGGCAGAACTCTGCCACAACTCTGACACAACTCTTGCACACCTCTGGCACAACTCTGGCACGACTCTAGCACGGCTCTGGCACAACTCTGGCACAACGCTGGCACAACTCTGGCACAACTCGGCACACCTCAGGCATGACTCTGGCAGAACTCTGCCACAACTCTGACACAACTCTTGCACACCTCTGGCACAACTCTGGCACGACTCTAGCACGGCTCTGGCACAACTCTGGCACAACGCTGGCACAACTCTGGCACAACTCGGCACACCTCAGGCATGACTCTGGCAGAACTCTGCCACAACTCTGACACAACTCTTGCACACCTCTGGCACAACTCTGGCACGACTCTAGCACGGCTCTGGCACAACTCTGGCACAACGCTGGCACAACTCTGGCACAACTCGGCACACCTCAGGCATGACTCTGGCAGAACTCTGCCACAACTCTGACACAACTCTTGCACACCTCTGGCACAACTCTGGCACGACTCTAGCACGGCTCTGGCACAACTCTGGCACAACGCTGGCACAACTCTGGCACAACTCGGCACACCTCAGGCATGACTCTGGCAGAACTCTGCCACAACTCTGACACAACTCTTGCACACCTCTGGCACAACTCTGGCACGACTCTAGCACGGCTCTGGCACAACTCTGGCACAACGCTGGCACAACTCTGGCACAACTCGGCACACCTCAGGCATGACTCTGGCAGAACTCTGCCACAACTCTGACACAACTCTTGCACACCTCTGGCACAACTCTGGCACGACTCTAGCACGGCTCTGGCACAACTCTGGCACAACGCTGGCACAACTCTGGCACAACTCGGCACACCTCAGGCATGACTCTGGCAGAACTCTGCCACAACTCTGACACAACTCTTGCACACCTCTGGCACAACTCTGGCACGACTCTAGCACGGCTCTGGCACAACTCTGGCACAACGCTGGCACAACTCTGGCACAACTCGGCACACCTCAGGCATGACTCTGGCAGAACTCTGCCACAACTCTGACACAACTCTTGCACACCTCTGGCACAACTCTGGCACGACTCTAGCACGGCTCTGGCACAACTCTGGCACAACGCTGGCACAACTCTGGCACAACTCGGCACACCTCAGGCATGACTCTGGCAGAACTCTGCCACAACTCTGACACAACTCTTGCACACCTCTGGCACAACTCTGGCACGACTCTAGCACGGCTCTGGCACAACTCTGGCACAACGCTGGCACAACTCTGGCACAACTCGGCACACCTCAGGCATGACTCTGGCAGAACTCTGCCACAACTCTGACACAACTCTTGCACACCTCTGGCACAACTCTGGCACGACTCTAGCACGGCTCTGGCACAACTCTGGCACAACGCTGGCACAACTCTGGCACAACTCGGCACACCTCAGGCATGACTCTGGCAGAACTCTGCCACAACTCTGACACAACTCTTGCACACCTCTGGCACAACTCTGGCACGACTCTAGCACGGCTCTGGCACAACTCTGGCACAACGCTGGCACAACTCTGGCACAACTCGGCACACCTCAGGCATGACTCTGGCAGAACTCTGCCACAACTCTGACACAACTCTTGCACACCTCTGGCACAACTCTGGCACGACTCTAGCACGGCTCTGGCACAACTCTGGCACAACGCTGGCACAACTCTGGCACAACTCGGCACACCTCAGGCATGACTCTGGCAGAACTCTGCCACAACTCTGACACAACTCTTGCACACCTCTGGCACAACTCTGGCACGACTCTAGCACGGCTCTGGCACAACTCTGGCACAACGCTGGCACAACTCTGGCACAACTCGGCACACCTCAGGCATGACTCTGGCAGAACTCTGCCACAACTCTGACACAACTCTTGCACACCTCTGGCACAACTCTGGCACGACTCTAGCACGGCTCTGGCACAACTCTGGCACAACGCTGGCACAACTCTGGCACAACTCGGCACACCTCAGGCATGACTCTGGCAGAACTCTGCCACAACTCTGACACAACTCTTGCACACCTCTGGCACAACTCTGGCACGACTCTAGCACGGCTCTGGCACAACTCTGGCACAACGCTGGCACAACTCTGGCACAACTCGGCACACCTCAGGCATGACTCTGGCAGAACTCTGCCACAACTCTGACACAACTCTTGCACACCTCTGGCACAACTCTGGCACGACTCTAGCACGGCTCTGGCACAACTCTGGCACAACGCTGGCACAACTCTGGCACAACTCGGCACACCTCAGGCATGACTCTGGCAGAACTCTGCCACAACTCTGACACAACTCTTGCACACCTCTGGCACAACTCTGGCACGACTCTAGCACGGCTCTGGCACAACTCTGGCACAACGCTGGCACAACTCTGGCACAACTCGGCACACCTCAGGCATGACTCTGGCAGAACTCTGCCACAACTCTGACACAACTCTTGCACACCTCTGGCACAACTCTGGCACGACTCTAGCACGGCTCTGGCACAACTCTGGCACAACGCTGGCACAACTCTGGCACAACTCGGCACACCTCAGGCATGACTCTGGCAGAACTCTGCCACAACTCTGACACAACTCTTGCACACCTCTGGCACAACTCTGGCACGACTCTAGCACGGCTCTGGCACAACTCTGGCACAACGCTGGCACAACTCTGGCACAACTCGGCACACCTCAGGCATGACTCTGGCAGAACTCTGCCACAACTCTGACACAACTCTTGCACACCTCTGGCACAACTCTGGCACGACTCTAGCACGGCTCTGGCACAACTCTGGCACAACGCTGGCACAACTCTGGCACAACTCGGCACACCTCAGGCATGACTCTGGCAGAACTCTGCCACAACTCTGACACAACTCTTGCACACCTCTGGCACAACTCTGGCACGACTCTAGCACGGCTCTGGCACAACTCTGGCACAACGCTGGCACAACTCTGGCACAACTCGGCACACCTCAGGCATGACTCTGGCAGAACTCTGCCACAACTCTGACACAACTCTTGCACACCTCTGGCACAACTCTGGCACGACTCTAGCACGGCTCTGGCACAACTCTGGCACAACGCTGGCACAACTCTGGCACAACTCGGCACACCTCAGGCATGACTCTGGCAGAACTCTGCCACAACTCTGACACAACTCTTGCACACCTCTGGCACAACTCTGGCACGACTCTAGCACGGCTCTGGCACAACTCTGGCACAACTCTGGCACAGCTCTGGCACAACTCTGGGACGACTCTGGCACGGGTCTGGCACGACTCTGGCACAACTCTGGCACAACTCTGGCACAGCTCTGGCACAACTCTGGCACAACTCTGGTACTTTTCTGCTGGCACAACTCTGGCATAACTCTGACACAGCTCTGGCCCAACTCTGGCACAACTCTGGCATAACTCTGGTACAACTCTGGCACAAATCAGGCACAACTTTGGCACAACTTTGGCACAACACTGGAATAACTCTGGCACAACTCTTGCATAACTCTTGCAGAACTCTGGCACAACTCTGGCACAACTCTGGCACAACTCTGGCACAACTCTGTGACAACTCTGGCACAACTGTGGCACAACTGAGGCACAACTCTGGCATAACTCTGGCAAAACTCTGGCACAACTCTGGCACAACTCTGGCACGGCTCTGGCACGACTCTGGCACAACTCTCGCACAACTTTGGCACAACTCTGGCACAACTCTGCCGCAACTCTTGCACAACTCTGGCATAACTAGGGCACAACTCTGGCAGAACTCTGGCACAATTCTGGCACAAATCTGGCACAACTCTGGCACAACTCGAGAATAATTCTGGCATAACTCTGGCACAACTCTGGCACAACGTTGGCACAACTCTGGCACAACTCTGCCGCAACTCTTGCACAACTCTGGCATAACTAGGGCACAACTCTGGCAGAACTCTGGCACAATTCTGGCACAAATCTGGCACAACTCTGGCACAACTCGAGAATAATTCTGGCATAACTCTGGCACAACTCTGGCACAACGTTGGCACAACTCTGGCACAACTCTGCCGCAACTCTTGCACAACTCTGGCATAACTAGGGCACAACTCTGGCAGAACTCTGGCACAATTCTGGCACAAATCTGGCACAACTCTGGCACAACTCGAGAATAATTCTGGCATAACTCTGGCACAACTCTGGCACAACGTTGGCACAACTCTGGCACAACTCTGCCGCAACTCTTGCACAACTCTGGCATAACTAGGGCACAACTCTGGCAGAACTCTGGCACAATTCTGGCACAAATCTGGCACAACTCTGGCACAACTCGAGAATAATTCTGGCATAACTCTGGCACAACTCTGGCACAACGTTGGCACAACTCTGGCACAACTCTGCCGCAACTCTTGCACAACTCTGGCATAACTAGGGCACAACTCTGGCAGAACTCTGGCACAATTCTGGCACAAATCTGGCACAACTCTGGCACAACTCGAGAATAATTCTGGCATAACTCTGGCACAACTCTGGCACAACGTTGGCACAACTCTGGCACAACTCTGCCGCAACTCTTGCACAACTCTGGCATAACTAGGGCACAACTCTGGCAGAACTCTGGCACAATTCTGGCACAAATCTGGCACAACTCTGGCACAACTCGAGAATAATTCTGGCATAACTCTGGCACAACTCTGGCACAACGTTGGCACAACTCTGGCACAACTCTGCCGCAACTCTTGCACAACTCTGGCATAACTAGGGCACAACTCTGGCAGAACTCTGGCACAATTCTGGCACAAATCTGGCACAACTCTGGCACAACTCGAGAATAATTCTGGCATAACTCTGGCACAACTCTGGCACAACGTTGGCACAACTCTGGCACAACTCTGCCGCAACTCTTGCACAACTCTGGCATAACTAGGGCACAACTCTGGCAGAACTCTGGCACAATTCTGGCACAAATCTGGCACAACTCTGGCACAACTCGAGAATAATTCTGGCATAACTCTGGCACAACTCTGGCACAACGTTGGCACAACTCTGGCACAACTCTGCCGCAACTCTTGCACAACTCTGGCATAACTAGGGCACAACTCTGGCAGAACTCTGGCACAATTCTGGCACAAATCTGGCACAACTCTGGCACAACTCGAGAATAATTCTGGCATAACTCTGGCACAACTCTGGCACAACGTTGGCACAACTCTGGCACAACTCTGCCGCAACTCTTGCACAACTCTGGCATAACTAGGGCACAACTCTGGCAGAACTCTGGCACAATTCTGGCACAAATCTGGCACAACTCTGGCACAACTCGAGAATAATTCTGGCATAACTCTGGCACAACTCTGGCACAACGTTGGCACAACTCTGGCACAACTCTGCCGCAACTCTTGCACAACTCTGGCATAACTAGGGCACAACTCTGGCAGAACTCTGGCACAATTCTGGCACAAATCTGGCACAACTCTGGCACAACTCGAGAATAATTCTGGCATAACTCTGGCACAACTCTGGCACAACGTTGGCACAACTCTGGCACAACTCTGCCGCAACTCTTGCACAACTCTGGCATAACTAGGGCACAACTCTGGCAGAACTCTGGCACAATTCTGGCACAAATCTGGCACAACTCTGGCACAACTCGAGAATAATTCTGGCATAACTCTGGCACAACTCTGGCACAACGTTGGCACAACTCTGGCACAACTCTGCCGCAACTCTTGCACAACTCTGGCATAACTAGGGCACAACTCTGGCAGAACTCTGGCACAATTCTGGCACAAATCTGGCACAACTCTGGCACAACTCGAGAATAATTCTGGCATAACTCTGGCACAACTCTGGCACAACGTTGGCACAACTCTGGCACAACTCTGCCGCAACTCTTGCACAACTCTGGCATAACTAGGGCACAACTCTGGCAGAACTCTGGCACAATTCTGGCACAAATCTGGCACAACTCTGGCACAACTCGAGAATAATTCTGGCATAACTCTGGCACAACTCTGGCACAACGTTGGCACAACTCTGGCACAACTCTGCCGCAACTCTTGCACAACTCTGGCATAACTAGGGCACAACTCTGGCAGAACTCTGGCACAATTCTGGCACAAATCTGGCACAACTCTGGCACAACTCGAGAATAATTCTGGCATAACTCTGGCACAACTCTGGCACAACGTTGGCACAACTCTGGCACAACTCTGCCGCAACTCTTGCACAACTCTGGCATAACTAGGGCACAACTCTGGCAGAACTCTGGCACAATTCTGGCACAAATCTGGCACAACTCTGGCACAACTCGAGAATAATTCTGGCATAACTCTGGCACAACTCTGGCACAACGTTGGCACAACTCTGGCACAACTCTGCCGCAACTCTTGCACAACTCTGGCATAACTAGGGCACAACTCTGGCAGAACTCTGGCACAATTCTGGCACAAATCTGGCACAACTCTGGCACAACTCGAGAATAATTCTGGCATAACTCTGGCACAACTCTGGCACAACGTTGGCACAACTCTGGCACAACTCTGCCGCAACTCTTGCACAACTCTGGCATAACTAGGGCACAACTCTGGCAGAACTCTGGCACAATTCTGGCACAAATCTGGCACAACTCTGGCACAACTCGAGAATAATTCTGGCATAACTCTGGCACAACTCTGGCACAACGTTGGCACAACTCTGGCACAACTCTGCCGCAACTCTTGCACAACTCTGGCATAACTAGGGCACAACTCTGGCAGAACTCTGGCACAATTCTGGCACAAATCTGGCACAACTCTGGCACAACTCGAGAATAATTCTGGCATAACTCTGGCACAACTCTGGCACAACGTTGGCACAACTCTGGCACAACTCTGCCGCAACTCTTGCACAACTCTGGCATAACTAGGGCACAACTCTGGCAGAACTCTGGCACAATTCTGGCACAAATCTGGCACAACTCTGGCACAACTCGAGAATAATTCTGGCATAACTCTGGCACAACTCTGGCACAACGTTGGCACAACTCTGGCACAACTCTGCCGCAACTCTTGCACAACTCTGGCATAACTAGGGCACAACTCTGGCAGAACTCTGGCACAATTCTGGCACAAATCTGGCACAACTCTGGCACAACTCGAGAATAATTCTGGCATAACTCTGGCACAACTCTGGCACAACGTTGGCACAACTCTGGCACAACTCTGCCGCAACTCTTGCACAACTCTGGCATAACTAGGGCACAACTCTGGCAGAACTCTGGCACAATTCTGGCACAAATCTGGCACAACTCTGGCACAACTCGAGAATAATTCTGGCATAACTCTGGCACAACTCTGGCACAACGTTGGCACAACTCTGGCACAACTCTGCCGCAACTCTTGCACAACTCTGGCATAACTAGGGCACAACTCTGGCAGAACTCTGGCACAATTCTGGCACAAATCTGGCACAACTCTGGCACAACTCGAGAATAATTCTGGCATAACTCTGGCACAACTCTGGCACAACGTTGGCACAACTCTGGCACAACTCTGCCGCAACTCTTGCACAACTCTGGCATAACTAGGGCACAACTCTGGCAGAACTCTGGCACAATTCTGGCACAAATCTGGCACAACTCTGGCACAACTCGAGAATAATTCTGGCATAACTCTGGCACAACTCTGGCACAACGTTGGCACAACTCTGGCACAACTCTGCCGCAACTCTTGCACAACTCTGGCATAACTAGGGCACAACTCTGGCAGAACTCTGGCACAATTCTGGCACAAATCTGGCACAACTCTGGCACAACTCGAGAATAATTCTGGCATAACTCTGGCACAACTCTGGCACAACGTTGGCACAACTCTGGCACAACTCTGCCGCAACTCTTGCACAACTCTGGCATAACTAGGGCACAACTCTGGCAGAACTCTGGCACAATTCTGGCACAAATCTGGCACAACTCTGGCACAACTCGAGAATAATTCTGGCATAACTCTGGCACAACTCTGGCACAACGTTGGCACAACTCTGGCACAACTCTGCCGCAACTCTTGCACAACTCTGGCATAACTAGGGCACAACTCTGGCAGAACTCTGGCACAATTCTGGCACAAATCTGGCACAACTCTGGCACAACTCGAGAATAATTCTGGCATAACTCTGGCACAACTCTGGCACAACTCTGGCACAGCTCTGGCACAACTCTGGCACAACTCTGGTACAATACTGGCACAACTTTGGCATAACTCTGAAACAGCTCTGGCCCAACTCTGGCACAACTCTGGCATAACTCTGGCACAACTCTGGCACAAATCTGGCACAACTCTGGCACAACTCTGGAATAACTCTGGCACAACCCTGGCACAACTCTGGTACAACTCTTGCATAACTCTGGCACAACTATGGCACAACTCTGTCACAACTCGTGCACAACTCTGGCACAATTATGGCACAACTTTGGCACAACTCTGCAATAGTTCTGGCACAACTCTGGCACAACTCTTGCACAACTCTGGAACACTCTGGCACAACTCTGGCACAACTCTGGCACAAATCTGGCACAAATCTGGCACAACTCTGGCACAACTCTGGCAAAACTCTGGCACACCTCTGGCACAACTCTGGGACGACTCTGGCACGGCTCTGGCACGACTCTGGCACAACTCTGGCACAACTCTGGCACAACTCAGGCACAACTGTGGCACAATTGTGGCACAAATCGGGCAAAACTCTGGCAAAACTCTGGCACAACTCTGGCACAACTCTGGCACAACTCTGGCACAACTCTGGAATAACTCTGGCTTAACTCTGGGACAACTCTTGCATAACTCAGGCACAACTATGGCACAACTCTGTCACAACACGTGCACAACTCTGGCACAACTCTGCCACAACTCTGGCACAACAATCGAATAATTCTGGCACGAGTCTGGCACAACTCTGGCACAACTCTGGCACAGCTCTGGCACAACTTTGGAACAACTCTGGTACATTTCTGGCACAACTCTGGCATAACTCTGACACAGCTCTGGCCCAAATCTAGCACAACTCTGGCAGAACTCTGGCACAACTCTGGCACAAATCTGGCACAACTCTGCCACAACTATGGCACAACTCAGGAATAACTCTGGCACAACTCTGGCATAACTCATGCAAAACTCTGGCACAACTCTGGCACAACTCTGGCACAACTCTGGAACAACTCTGGCACAACTGTGGCACAACTGTGGC